>CAUYPK010091537.1:0-78472 GCA_963574355.1 Loris lydekkerianus | reverse complement strand
CCCTCATGGAGGCCTGCAAGGTCTTGCCCAGGATCTGCAGCCCCTTGGAGTGGCGGGAGAGCTTGAAGATGCGGAACACCCGGACCAGGCGGATGACTCGGAGGATGGCCAGGGACATGGCCTGCTGCCCGTTCTGGCCGCTCCCTCCCCCACCTCCTGGCTGCTGCTCTGCCAGCTCCGTGCCCAGGGTGATGAAGTAGGGGAAGATGGCCACAACGTCGATGATGTTCATGATGTTCCGAGAGAACTCTGCCTTGCTGGGGCAGGCGAAAAAGCGCACAAGCAGCTCAAAGGTGAACCAGACGACGCACGTGGTCTCCACGATGAAGAAGGGGTCAGCCAGCGTCCTGGGCAGGAGCGGTGCCACCGTCGGGCCAGAGGGGGGCGCCACCAGCCCGCTGCCGTTGGCCCCGGGGGCGGGCACGGGAGGCTGGGGGGGCCCTGGGGGGTGGCGGAGCAGCTCGCGTTCGTCCCTGAACTCGGGCAGGGTCTCCATGCAGAAGGTAATGATAGAGATGAGAATGACCAGAACCGAGACGATAGCGATGGCCCGCGCCGACCCGGAGCTTTCCGGGTATTCAAAGATAAGCCACACCTGGCGTTGGAACTCGTTGCGGGGCAAGGGTTTCTCCTCTTCTTTAATGAAGCCCTCGTCCTCCCTGAAGCGCTGCATGGCCTCGTCTCCCAGCTGGTAAAAGCGGATCTCCTCTGCGAACACGTCCAGGGAGACGTTGACCGGCCTCCGCAGGCGGCCCCCCGACTGGTAGTAGTAGAGGATGCCGTCGAAGCTGGGCCGGTTGCGGTCGAAGAAGTACTCGTTCCGCAGGGGGTCGAAGTAGCGCAGGCGCTTGGCGGGGTCGCCCAGGAGGGTATTGGGGAACTGCGCCAGGGTCCCCAGCTGCGTCTCAAAGCGCAGCCCGGAGATGTTTATGAGCACGCGCTGGTGGTGAAGGGACGCCGCGCCCAGCGCCTGGTCCTCCGCCAAGTCCAGGCCCGGGTGGCCTTCTCCCTCCTCGTCCTCCGGAGGTGGCCGTCTAGGCGGTGGCAGCTCCTTGGGCAGCGGAGGCAAAGGCCGCCCTCCCGGGTCCGCGCCCCTCTGCAAGCCGTGCCCAGTAGGCGCCGCTTCGTGGGGTCCATCCTTGAGCCCAGCCGTCGGGGGACACTGGGGCTCTCCCCCTGCAGGCCCAGCCTGCCCGCAGCCCGTTCCGGCCTCACCGCCTCCTCTGACAGTCATGGCACCGCCGTTCTCCAGGGGCACCAGCGCGATCTCCATGGCGCGGGGGCAGGGGGCATGCTGCGCCCCCGCGGACCGGCTCCCGCGCCCCGCACTCCCGCTCCGCCGCCGGCGCCTGGCGTCGGGCCCCTCTCCCGCCGTCGGCCCGCCCTGATCTGGGGCGGGCTGGGGTTGCTGGCTCGATCCTCTCTCCTGGTCCTGACGTCAAGAAGCCGCTGCCCTGCTCTCTGCCGCTCTCTCTGCTCTGGCAGCCGGTTACCAGGCAGCCGAAAAGCCTCCTTCCCGCAGATGCAACCTTCAGCCGCCCCTCTCCGGCTGCGCCGCGCTAGGCCTCCACCCTCCCCGCTGCACCCTCCCTTTCCCTCCCGTTCCCCTCCTCCCGCTTCCCCTCCGCCGCAACCCAGTCTCCCGAAGGGGCGCAGCTGGGCCCTGAGCGAGGGAAGGGAGGGGGCCGAGAAGGGCACAGCCCCGTGGAGGGCACAGCCCCGTGGAGGGAGGGTGAGGAGAGGATGGAGGAACAGGTTGTAC
Source organism: Loris lydekkerianus (assembly GCA_963574355.1). NCBI lineage: Eukaryota > Metazoa > Chordata > Mammalia > Primates > Lorisidae > Loris > Loris lydekkerianus. The sequence continues at coordinate 76,710 of CAUYPK010091537.1, read as the reverse complement.
CCAGAGCGCTGAAACTCCCAGGGCAACCAGATGAGAATAGCTCTGCATTGCAGTTCACCTGGGAACTCCAGGGGAAATGAACTGCCTTGGATTGAAGGACGAGGCTTTGAGATGAGTCAGATTATTAGAGAGAGAGCAAACAGCAGTCCTTTATACTTTGGGGGAAATAACGGTATCTCTCTGGGAAGAATTACAACCTGGAGGGGGCACGGAGGAGCTACGGACCTTGGAATACACAGATCAGTGGATAAGCATCTCCCTTCCCATCTTCCTACAGACCCACAAAAAGGTACGCTGAAACCTCGCAGCGTCCCGTGCCCTTGCCCCGGGAAAAGCCCTGCTCCCAGTACAGACGGGCAGTCAGCCAGTGTAGACCCGCAGGCAGCCCGATCAGGAGAGGAACTGTCTGGTGTCCTAACCCAGCAGACTCACAGCCCCTCCTCCCTCTCCATCAAACTCCATTTGCAAAAACCAAACAGCAAAAGGGGAGGAGGGAGGAAAGAAATCCTGGTGAGGGCTGATCCTGCCTGGTGCACCTTAAAGCTAGCAACTGGATCAAGGTTCGTGAAGAGTGTGGGGAGTAGGAATGCGATTTGTGAAAGGGAGTCAGGAGGTTGTCCAATCTCCAAGGCTGCAGAATTCCCTGGAGTAGAATAATAACAACCAATGTTTTGCACTTACTAGTACCAGCCCCTTCTCAGCACTTTACACAACTGACTCTGTGTATTCCTCTAATGCACAGAGTACTAATAGCACTCTAATATTCAGTACTATTATTACCCTTATTTATGAAAGAAGAAATGGAGACACAGAGAGAGATGGACTAACTTGCTCCAACTCACACAGGGAGAGAATGGAGAGGCTGGTATTCAATCCAAGCAATGAGCCTTGGGTCCCTTTCTCCTTACTCTGCTCCTGAAAGAAATCCATAATCCCCTTTCCTGACACAGGCTCTCGCCCTCCCTCAACATCTGGCCCAAGAGCTTTAGCTCTCTACTGCAGGAGGCAGGAGGTTGGCTGAAATAACATGTAAGTCTTGCTAGGTTAGGACACTAGGATGTCCCTGCCCTCTGCGAGTGGATACCAATAACCAAGGGAAATATCTTTCAAGGTGTGTCTGACAGCTCCAGACACTGTCTCCCGATGTTGCTTGGCTTTAAATGACCATGAAATTACTGTGTTTTGGAGCGTCAAATTTTGTTCTTGTATATTGTTTGGGATCCGTATATGTGCCATTAGGGCCTCCTGTCCATAGCCGAGGGATGATTTAGAAACTTGGTTCTGGGTACACATGTGTTTGCTGGAATAGCAAGGGGTGGGCATACAAACACTTGCCAGGGTTTGAGAAGCAGGTGGCATATATGGCTGTTTGAGAGTGCATACAAGAGATTGGGTGTGAATTTGGTATGTGGAAATGTTTTTATTGCATGTGTCGTGCATGTGGTTGGCTGTCAATGCAGAAGTATGAATGAGTATGAAATATGAATGTGGGAATCAGTGTGTGGAGAAATCACGGGTAAACAGGGCCTTGTACTCCCTTCCCCCAGGCCTCTGCCATCCCTGCTACCGTTTTGCTGGGCTTTTGCTCTTCTCTGGCTCTAGACTTGCCAGTCAGGATTAGGTCTTCTCCCAGGAGGCCTGAGACTTACTAAGCCGGCAGAGGGTGAGGTTAGAGATCTGTGACCACTGTGTCTACTGATGGATGCTATATTGGCTTACAGGGGCTGCCCTTGGGCTCCCTAAAGGAATGAGATGTCTGGAGCTTGTCTTTCTGGCGCTCTCAGGGAGACTGTTTTCTGAAGAATAAGAGTAACATAAACAGTCCTGGGAAAGCACATCAGCCAGGCCTCCTTTAATGTGGTGTTTTCTTAAATCTGCTTCCCATGCATTTGCCAGTTCTTATAGGTTTCTTGCCAAATTACCTTCAGATGTCATATATGGTATCCTGGGAGGTCCACTACATAGACCTCCCTTAAAGAACGAACTTGCTTCTCAGCCTCAGAAGTGCAGTTAGCTCACAGCCTTCAGCTATTGGCCCTCTGGCTCTGCCTCAGCTTTCCTACAGAGGCCACACACCTCCTCCAGGAAGTCCTCTGTCAGTGACGGTGCATAGTAGCATGACAGGACCTGGCCATGTCTTCTCCATGCAGACCTCTGCTATTGGGCAGTCTTTGCTCAGGACTCACCAGTAGGTTGGCCAAGACTTTGAGAGCTCCGAGCTGCAGTCTGAGATTCCCTGTCCAGCCCTTTTGCATCCCCCTTTTCCTTGCATGTCATCATCACGCTTTCTCTAATGAATTCTGCTTTCCGTCCGATTTATTTATTTATTTATTTATTTGTGACAGGACATTGCTTTATTCCCTGGACTAGAGTGCAGTGAAATTATCAAAGCTCACAGAACCTCAAACTTTTGGGCTTAAGCGATCCTCCTGCCTCAGCCTCCTAAATAGCTAGGACTGCAGGCACCTGCTACCATGCCTGGCTACTTTTTCTTTTTTTTTTGGAGATGGGGTCTCTCTCTTTCTCAGCTGGTCCCAAATCTACTGTGTTCACCCTTCCTATGCTTTTTATCTTTTTAAAATACTCACACAGTAAACCTCTTGCACTCTTTACTGTATCTCTGTGTCCTTTTCCGAGAGGCCACATCACATAACTGAATGCTACTTTCTTTTATATCTAACACTAGGCTATAAGCTCTTTTGTAGCTTAACCTGCACCATCTCCTGAGGGTATTGTTAAAATGCAGACTCTGGACTAAGGTGGGGCTCAGACTGCATTTTGAACAAACTTCCTAATGATACAGATACCCCTGTCTACAAAGCACCCTTAGACTAGCAACCAGACAAATTCCAAATAATATCTGTCAAGGAAGGAGACATGCAGAGGAATGTGATATACAGAAGAATAGTAATTGGAGATTTTCTCTTAATTCATAGGACTGGTCCTAGCAGACCACAGAAGGAGTTGTAAAGTGTGAAGACCCAAAGAGAAAAGGCTATTAGAAGAAGTAATTATAAGTAAGGAATTGAAGGGAAAGAGAATAGAAGAAGGAGGAAGAATCCTAAATACAAACTTTGTTAACCAATTCCAAAAACACAGAGTACCTGCTACGTGTAAGGCATTGTTCAGGTGTTGAATATATTGATGACTGAGGCAAACATTTCCTACTTTCTTGGAGGTACATCCTGAGCATCTAATTTTACATTGATTATTTAATTACAGTTTTGAGGAGTGCTTCTAGAATATAGGGTGCTGTGAGAATAGCGAGGAGCCTGACCCCTTCTAGGGTGCAGGGAAGCTTTCCTGGGGTGATGATGGGGTAGGCACTATTCCAAGGAGAAGGAAGAGTATGTCCTGAGGCCCAAGAGAAGGAAGGGCTAGTGAGAAGAACTGAAAGAAAACATAGTGGACACAGAGGGCGAAGAATGGGTTCTGCCAGACTGGGCCAGAGAAGTGGACAGAGGTCAGATTATGCAGAACTTGCTAGGTCATGTTTTATGACCTCCTCAGCCTGATGTAATAAAATCTCCTTTCTTCCGCTCTCAGATAATTTTCTTGTGTCTCTCTTAAAGCAGATGTACTAATACCATTCTATTCTATCTCTCCGTGTTTGCTTTAGTCCCTTCTCCCCTCCATCCCTGTTAGAATATATCATCATCTTTGTTTCTATTGGATGTGTCTAGCCGTCAGCTATCCATCTAGCCCAGCATGGGGAACCTATGACCCAAAGGCCACATGTGGCCCTCCAGATCCCCAAGTGTAGCCCCTCAACTGAATCCAAACTTCACAGAACAAACCCTTTTATTAAATGCTATCTTCCACATCATCTCTCTGTCTACGATCTATTTACCTAGGTAGCTAGCCAGAGAGCGAGCTATCTATCTATCTGTGACAAGTAGGTAGGTAGGTTGGTAGGTAGATGATAGATAGGCAAATAGAAGGATAGATAAAAGAGAGAGAGGGAGATTTTGAAACTGGGGACCATGCTTTACTCCTCTTTGACTTTGCTTTATAACACCAAACATGGTGCCATGTCCGTAATATGCATTTCAATAAATATGCACTGAATGCAGTCAAAGTAGGAGAAAAATTCACCTGTCAGAGCAGGGAGGGAGAGGAAACTAAGGGACAGGAACTAAAAGATGGTTTCTGAGTTTAACTAAACACACACAGTGGTTGTGCAGGTGGAAACCTAACCAGAAAAGTGTAAGACTCATTTGGATGGGCAAATAGAGGAAGTGATGAATTTAACCTGCTTTGGCCCTTTTTTCAGGTTACCTAATAGTGCACAGACCACCTTGACTTTATGGGTTAAAAAAAAAATTTAATATTCTGGATTGAGAAATGTAATTCTTCATGTTTGAGACCTTGAGCTACTGCAGCTGTATTTATTATGTAAGAGTAAACCAAAAGCATAGAGACCTGCTGCATTATCATCTAGGTCAGGGAAAAAGCTTTCCCTATTGGACAAAATTGTAAGGGACAGGAGGAGGCAGAAACGGAAGTCTGTTCCAATTATGCCACTAATCTTCCCTGTCAAACATGGATTTTACTCCTCCACAAGGGAGAGGTTTATGGACATGGGAGCCTCATCAGAAATATGATGGGAGGCTCCTGGTAATAGTCTGGACTGACATACCCTCCAATCAGGTGAAGATACTGACCAGTCAGTCCAAGCCTCAGGACACAGGTAACTTCTGCTTCATCCTTGCAAGGGGAAGACAGGCTGTCACTGAGGGGACCACATGTAGAATGCATCTCTAGCCAGCCCCAGCAGGGTTCCACCTGTGAAACCCCAGGTGTGGCTGAGAAAGCTTCGGTTTTTTAGAAAAAGAACTACACTTCGAGCTTTTTTCACAGTCTCTTTCTTATATGCAATAAATCAGTCATTCCAAATTATGCTCATCACACCTGTGCCCTCCCCGCCTGAACCACCCCTCCATTAAAAAAAGGAAATTGAACAAACCCTCCATTGTATCTTTTCCATGGAGGCACTGTCACAGCAGATTAGAGATGACTTGTTTTCTCCATCCTCCAATTCGGCTTCCTCACATGTTCTAAAGAAACATAAAAGTGCTGCAAGTGAGAAAGGAGGTCTCAGGACTTCTTAGGCTGGATCAAGAAGTCCAAACGGAAGGAGGCTTGGTCAAAATAAACCACATTAAGGTACTTTTCTTCAAAATAAATAGGTAAATAAATAAGAAAAAATGAACAGGTCTTTGGTAGGCTGGGTCTTAACTGCTGAATATTACCGAGTATAATTCCAGTTGAACAGTACTGTTGAACAGTACATTGCAAGGATATGTTATCAAGCAATAATTGGTAATGGGGTGTTAATCAGCAAAAGGATGAAGTTGTGTCTTGCCTGATCCTACACCCCAGATGTATTCACCTCCTAGATCTGTAGTGGAAAACATTTTAATGAGAGGAGCAGGTGCTCTTCCTTTCCCTCCCTTTCCCTCCATGCTTGCCCCTCATCTAACACCTTGGGAAGGAAGCTCTGGAAATGACTTTCCTTTCCTGTTTGGTGGGAACTGCAAAGACAGAGTTAAAGCCAAACACGCAAACAAAATACTTGTGCGTGTGCTGGGGGTGCGGTCATTCACCAGCTGTGTCAAGAGATGGAAGCAGGATGGGAGAAGGGCAGAGCAAGACTGAGGGCTGGGGGAGAGTGAGAGCTTACGCTGAAATTGACCTAGATCCTGACAGAGACCTCAGGCAGGCTGTTAGGATTTCCGGTTTAGAAGGATTAATATGAGAGGCCATTCACAAATCAAGGCTCACATCTGGAGCTTGGTTTCTTCATTGCTTCCCTCCCTACATATAATCCAGGAATAAATTCATTAATGAGTCCAGTGCGTTTTCACAGACCAGATGTAGAAAGTAAAGCTGTTTCTAAAATACATGGCCTGGGGTTTAAGAGATGGCTTGCCCTGGTGAGCAGTGGCCTTCCCTCTTTCCTCCTGCGCTCACAGGCTGGTGAGATTCAGCTGTGTGGTCAGTCTTTTTCTCTTGTCCATCTCCTCTTCGCTCAGACATCTTACAGAGGTATCCACTCACATACTATACAATCATGAACCACCTGATAGCTTCGTTTGTGCTGTAGAATAAGAGATGCTCACACTGTTTTCAACTTTCACAGTGACTACCACAACTCTTATTTTCTAGCTCTCCGTTTAGGAAGCCAGACCAAGGAAGGCATTACTGGGCATTTTATATTCAGAATATCGTCCACATTGCACAAGGTATACCTATGTATAATATCAAGATATGTTTTAAAAGTACTTTATTTTAAAAGTGCTAAGGAAATGGAAGACAGTTCTACTATGATGTAAGCAACGTCCCTTCAAAGTCAGGGAAATTGCATGTGCAAAGTCAGGAATTGCATGTGCTCACCATGCAATTCATGCAGGCCAGGCAGGCAGAGAGCTGGGTCCTAGAAGCCTTTGTATCCACTTTTCTCAATGTCCCTATCAAAATGAATTCTCTTTATTATGATTGGGCAAAAAGATGGTTTAGTTATGGAACTGGATGGATTAGGGGTCAGTCACAGTTTCAATGCGAGTGGACCTGGAGTCAGGGGAGAGACGGGATGGCTTCCAGAGGCTTGAAAGCTAGGTGTGGTCCACGGACACAGCAGGGTCAAGATAACCTATAAGTTTATTAGAAATGCAATTTCCCAATTCTGTCCTCAGACCTAATGTATTAGAATATCTAGAGATGAGGCCCCAAGAATCTGTGTTTTCACAAGCCTTCTAGGTATTCTGATGCCTGTCAAAACTCGACAACCCTTCCTCAGAGGGCTTGTCCTTTCAATGAACACTGTGGTGCATGAGGAATACTGGAGCTGGGAAATAAATTCTCCTGGAAGAGACCTTGAGGTCTGGATTGGAGTTGACCTAGGTAGGCTTCCGGCAAGACCTTTTACTTACATGGCACTCAGCATCTCTTGGCCTCAGTTTCTCCATCTGTAAAATAAAAACACTAATGGTCCTCCCCTTCTGTAGTTGCTTTAAGTATTAAACATCTCATGAATCATAAGTACTCAAATAAATATTACTTGGTATTGCAGCTAGTTAGTCTGCAGAATTTGATAGCTGAAGAATACCCGCACAGGCCCCGAGGCATCTGCATTATTTGCCTATAGCAACCATTGGAGTGATTAGAGGCCTTTCTCTTTGCTGATCTGATGATGGAGCCATGATCTTCCAGTTTAGTGGGAAGCGTGGTAAACTGGATCGCCGTGTGTTAGCCTGAGCACTGCAGATGCCCTAAGTAGTGGGTGTCGGGATGAGAGACCCTCAGCCTCTGGCCCAGCCCTTCATGGTTGTGTAAGTTTCCTGTCACCGCTATAACAAACTACCACAAACTTGGTGACTTAAAACAGCACAATTTTTTTATCTTGCAATTCTGGAAGTTAGAAGCCCAAAAGGAAACTCTCTAGGCTAACATCAAGGTGTCAGGAAAGGTTGTTCCTTCAGGAGGCTTGGAGGAGAATTACTGTTCTTGCCTTTTCCAGCTTCTTGAAGCCACCTGCCTTCCTTGGCCCATGGCCCGTTCCTCCATCATCAGAGCCAGCAACTACATCACTTCCTTTGTTACCTCTTCTTTGACTCTCTGACCTCCTTCTCCTAATGTTTAAGGACCCATGTGATTACATTGGTTCTACCTGTATAATCCAAGATAATCTTCCTACTTTAAGATCATTAATTTAATCACATCTGCAAAGTCCCTTCTGCCACGTAGAGCAACATGATCACATGTTCCACGGATTAGATGTGGGGACCATTTCTCTGCTCCTACACAGTTCCTGCCTCTCCCAACCATACAGATGAGGTGGCAATAGGATGGGACTTCAAGAATTACAAGGGACCTAAAAGATCAGCTAGTTACATCACCTCACTTCACACTCAACATTTGGGGATTTGCTTTAGAGGCTGAACAACCCAAAACCCCAGTTTTATACCCAGACGTACAGAGCCCAGTGGGCTCATCAGCAGGCAATCTTTCTGAAGCAGAGAAAAAGCCCATAAGCAGCCACTAAGGTCAAGCCATAATCATTCAGACGCAAACTTCCTGTAAGTCAAAAGGTGAATCCGCAGGTGAACCATTCCCTGAGGTGCGTCCATCTCCCTGTCTGTGGAAGAAGAGTTTAGCCTTGTTCTTCTCTCAAAAGTGTCTTGTCTACTCCCGAAAGTCTGCGTGTGTGGATGGAGTATGTGCAAATGGGAAGCCTGATCTCTCTTTAATCACTGCCACTTCTCAGGAATCCACAGACAGCATGATTTCTCACTCACAGCAATCATTTCTTTCTCTGGTAAAGACAGTCATCTGGGGGAGGGCAGTCATCTCGGCGGAGTTGCCAGCCTCGCAGCGTGACATTATCAAGGGTCTGAAATTACACGGTATTCGCTTGCTGCTATTTTAATGTCTGCTATCTTCTATTCCTCTCTCCCTGCCCAGTGCGGAACCCCCACCCCACCCCCCCATCCTCTTTCTTTCTGTTTATTAATCCTGGGAAATAACTTTTTTATTTTTAGCAGGCTGATGCCACTAGTGGGAAAATGATCTTGAGGATCATAATAAGGATTTTTACGCTTTCAGCTGGTGACTTAACCACCACCCATTGGATTTTTTAGTTGAACCTCAGAGCTCTTGTCCCTGCAAACACAGAAGCGGCTGGCAAACACCTCCATGGATGAATTGTGAACTGCCTGGCAACTCTCTGCTCTGTTCTACTAGACTGAAAGATATGGAGAACCAATTAGCAGGTGGTGAGAAATGCTTTCCCAGACCTGGGAAATGAGGCAGCATTCCAGGGAATATGTGTGTGTGCGTATGTGTGTGAAGGTGTGTATGTGTGTTTGTGTCTTTGGGGTTGTGATAAAGAGGTAGCTGCCAACACTCTCTCTGGGCAATGAAATGAACACTGACCTTGGGAGGCAGACTACCACGGTGTGAGTCCCACTCTGTACCTCTAGCTATTACATACATGGTTGGGGCAAGTCATCTAACCTGTCTAGATATTTTTATTTAACCTATAAAATGGGGAATACAACATTAACTTAGTAGGTTGTAATAGTATTCATGCAAAATAGCAAACTGCATTTAAACTGGGGTCTGGCGTATAATCTAATATTCTTGAGCTCTTATGATGGGCCCGACCTTGAACTATGCCTTTTACTTACACTGTGACATTTGCTCCTCCAAAACAACTCCAAGGAGTAGATGCTATTATTAATCCTAGGTTGTGGATGTGGATACTGAGAGGTAATGCCGTGAAGCAATTGTTGGCAGTTTCTTGAGTAGGAAACGCTGGAGTCCTGGTAACTGAGGGCAATTGCTGTGCCATTAGGGCACCTCCTCTGGAGAGCTGTGCAGCAGAGGGTTTTTTACTGGTGTTCTTATCCTAACTCTATTTCTTTTATTTATTTATTTAAATTTTTTTTGGAGACAGAATCTCACTCTGTCACCCTGGGTAGAGATACCAGCATCCTAACTTTCTGCACCCTTCTCCCCTCCCGCCCTTGGTTAAGTTTTGTCCCTGTCAAGGCCAGATGGAGAAAATCCAATGACAAGGTACTAGTGACTGATATCCCTGAAGGGGTCCCAGGCCATTGCTTGTGAGCTCACAAGAATCTCTGAAAGCTGGGACATCTGGCATCTTGTCAAAACCAAATCCAAGAGGCAGCAATTTCAGGCCTGGGGCAGCCCAGACAGCTACTCCTTTCTTCTGCTTCCTTTGCATCTTTGCAGGGTGCCTGCGGTTAGAGGGAGTAAGGTAAGAAGAAGGCTACTGAGAGGAAAGTTAAGGTCACCAAGACTTAGTAGGGATTCAGAGATTTTCAATCTCAAAAGAAGGAGACTTTGTTGAGGCCATTAGCACTTTGCAAACACCTGGAGGTGAAGACGGGCTGGGATTTTGAGACAGAGCTGATAGTTGCCAGGATCTATAGCCAAGCCAGCTTTCACTTATAGCAGATGTTTGTAAAGACTGGGAGCACTCAGGACCTTCCTCTGGGGGAACTTGGATCCTTCATGGGAAGGAGACAGGCTCCGATGAGAAGTCTAGACCTCTGAAGCCAGGGGGACAGTGCTGCGTGGTAATGCACGTGAACCCAGCTCTGCAAACTGTGCTGGCTGTATGACCTTGCTCAAGTCGCCTAACTTCCCTGTGCCTTGATTACCATATCCGTAAAATGGGAGTTATTAGAGTATGATCATTTATTAGCAATAGTAACATACTAGAGTTGTTATAAAGACTAAATGAGCTGTAAGCTGCTTAGACCTGTGTCTGACACACAACAGGCACTATACAAATGTTGATTAATAAATGAAATTTTAAACACGGAGGCGCAGTTCATGCCAGGAAGAGAGCCTAGCACATTCCTCTATAAAAAGGCTGTAATTAGAGCCTTTCTGTGGATTTTCTGTGAATAAGGAACCTGTAATGGCTGAGTAGCAAGGTGGAGGGAGCAATCATAAGCTTTGGAGTGAGACAAACCTGGGTTTAAATCCCACCGCACCACTGATGTTCTGTGTGACCTTGAACAAGCCACTTAATCTGTCTGAGCCTCCCCTCTTTCCTTTGTAAGAGAGGATGGTGATCTCTAGCTTGCAGGGTTATCACCAGATTGACAAAAGTACCTGGCGTCCAGCAAGCCCTGGGTCAGGGGTGGCTTTACTGTCGCTATGTCGTCATTACCATCATCATTACTCATCAATGTGCTGAGGAGGAAGAATCAGGAAAATAAAGACACCTCTGTTACCTCCCTCCACCCTCCAGTCTCACACTTCCATTTTTCCCCTTACAAGATGGGTATGGCTGTGTTGCTCAAGCTGGACTGCAGCAGGCTTCTCTGCGTCTCTCACCAGGGTTTCCAGTGCATTTGTGCAGCTGACATGCCCCATACACTGCAAGGAGATTCAGAGAAGCAGAGGCTCTAAGTGGTGTAGCGGTGGTAAGGAATTCGTTACAGGGACTTGACTGTGTGTGATTACACGAGCTGGTGGAACAGTCTCTACAAGGCTGTTTCCTGTCATCCTGTGTGATTGTGGAGCTCAAGGGTTCCAAGGAAAACATCTGGGAAGGGAAGACTGGTGTACAGTGGGAGACAAACAAAGACAAACTGGAGCCCCCAGGACAGATGGCCCTGTGGCCCTTCTCACTGCCCTCAGTCTTGGTGAGGCACTTGTCCTACAGTAGAAGCTTCTGCCATGTCAAGGGGCTAAACTCTAACTGACCCAGGAATCAGAGGAGCTGGAGGAGGCTGCTGGGCAGAGTGAAGCACTCGCAGGTCTACCAGCTGCCCACACCAAGGACATGAGTCAACAGATGCGTGACAATGTGCATGAGCTACAGAAGCACCTGCCCCGGCCTTTCCAGGGTGGAAATAACATGGCTGCAGTTCAGTCCCGCCCTTCACACCGTGAGCAAAAACTGGGAACATGCTGGGGAAGAAATTCCAGGAAACAAGTTTCAGCTTAGACGCCTTGACACATGTAAAGTCGCCAAAGTAATCGTCCTAAACACTAGATGAGTCCCTTGGAGGGACTTCACGTTTATACAGGCCACAGAGTTCACAACTCTTGTATAAAAAACATAATTTTGTATAATTCAATGTTTCTTCTATTTTATGCCACACGGGATGCCTGGAAGGGCTCCTGGAAGACAGCAGCTGTGTGGCGTGATGAGCACTGCTCAGACGCATGTGCGTGCCCAATTAAAGCTTGTGTTTTGTTTGTTTTTTGTTTTCTTAACAGGAATATGCAGGAATGTGTTTCTCCACCAGGCTATGAATACTTGCTGTCTGAACCCAGGCCTAGAAGGCGTAGGAAATCACAACCGGTAGAGAAAGAGGTCATAAATGCAGCTATGACCTCCTGGACAGTTGCAGAAACTAGCTGCCAGAGAAGCAGAAGTGGAGAGGATGAAGGAGGCACGAGTGCCAGGACCTGGGCTGCACACGGCTGCGGGGCTGCTGTCTTCAGATTGAATGCTTAAGCTTGGAAAGACCCACCTGTGTTTTCTTATTGGTACCTTGAGAATATGTATGTTTTTTCCTCTTCCTTTTAAAAGTAGGCTATTTTTTTCCCTCTGTGTCTTTTTTCTGATTTTCCCTCTTGTTCTCTTGATCCCATCTTGACATTTTGCAACCGGAGAGCTAACTGGTCAATGGAATCACCACAGAAGTACTGCACATGTTGGAAAGGGGCAGGTGGAAGGCCGGGGAATCATCAGTAGATTAGTGTTACAGATGAGAGGACTATTTTCAAGCCTCCTCCTGACAAAGATTCTTTGCTTGGCCAAATTTCTGAACCGGTCCATCTTCTGAACCTCCTTCTAGGTCCTGCTGTGTTCTTTCTTATAACATTCAGTTTTAGCAAAGAACCCCTCCCACCCTCAATATCTGGTCATCCTCTACCACAGTGGTTCTCAACCTTCCTCATGCCGCAATGTATTTTCATTGTTACAAAGGGGTCGCGACTCACAGGTTGAGAACCGCTGCTCTATCAGGTGTCTTATCAGTCTCGTCACCTTCCCCAACCCCCAGGTGATGTTCAGCCACCCTGACCAGTCTATTGCAAGCGTCCCATGAGGTCAGCTCAGCTAGAATCCTCCCTCCCCCCCTGTTTCCGCTTAATAATTTTCCCTCCCCTTATCCCCACCTTGCTCCTGGGCTATCAATTTCTACTTGCCTGTGCTGTTTTCAGAGTTGAGCCCAATCTCTCTCCCCAACTGCAAGACCCCTTCGCAGTGTCCCTACACCTGTCTCCGTGGTCCTGAATAAGGTTGTCTTCACGTGGCTTTAATACGTTTCTTGGAATATTTTTTTCCTTTAACAACGCCTTAGCATGTTACTCCAAGAAACTCTTCCTATTAACCCAAAATGAGTACATGGCCTCGGCAAAAGTTAGTTCTTATGTGTGGATAATTTTTTGTATGTATTACATTTCATTGTTTTTTAAGAAAGGGTTTTGGACTTAGGCTGGATGCCATGCTTCTTATTCAAGCCACACAGTGGAGTTACCATGGGAAGACCGAATGCAGGTAGGTATTGTAACAGGCCTCATTTTTGCATTTTGACACTGATGTAAGTCTTTGTTCCAAATCCTCCTTCCCTCCAACAACTGGACATGGCTGGCTTTCTTTCTAACTTTCCCTGGAGTACAGACATGGCTGAAATGACTATCTAGAGATAGTCACTGCTAACGTTTTTATGTTTACATTTTATGTATAATTCTTTTTCAAATTGGTATTTTTAGCCAATATACCAATGTAAATGTAAAAAAAATTACATTTTTAGCATTGCATTGCTAAATTATTTAATCTTAAAAGAAGGATTTTTACCAACCATGTGTTATTATTCTATTAAAGTATATTTGTTACATTTGAGCATTCTTACGGTCCTGACAATGGAAATCAAGTCTGGTATTTGTATCTGGGTCTCTGAGAGCATGGTCAGTGCCTGTAGCATAGCAAAGTCTCAATATTTGTATGTTGAATGAATGACAGTCAACATGGGGTCAAGTATGCATCTATGTCAGTAACAAAGAGCTGATGAGCAGATCAAATAAATAATCCTCAGGAAAAAAGGAACAGACGAGGTATTCTTAATTGATCACAGAATATTAAATTTTTATAATTAAGAAAGAATAGGCATTGTAGAACACGGGGAGATACAAAGAATAGAAAAACATCCAAATTTTATCACCTAGAGATAGTCATTGTTAGCATTTTTATGTTTATATATTATGTATAATTCTTTTTAAAATGGATATTTTGCTACATTCTTAGCATTGCATTGCTAAATTATTATGTATTCTTAAAAGAAGGGTTTTTACTGACCATGTCTTATGATTCCATCAAAGCATATTTGTTACATTAGAAAGCATCTCCTATGCTGAAGTCTGTACAAAAAAAGGCACCAAAAGATAATGTGAACTGCCCAGCGTCTCTCCTCTAGCCAGGAGGAGGACAAAGGTAGATTCTGACCTTAGACGTTCTAAGAATCCAGAGCTGCCTTCCCAGCAACTAGGTCTCTAACTTTATAATGGCTCTGTATGATCTTTGTAAGACAAATCCTCCCCTATTTTGCTTATGAGTCCTTGTCCTCCCTTCTCCCACTAAAATACAAGATCCTTGAAGTCAGAGTCTTTTTTTTCCTAGCTATTCTATTCCCTCGCCTTCCCACCCAGCATCCTGCTGACCACCTGAAGCTTTTGCACCCAAAAGACCTCAGATCCCCATTGTGAGGGTTTGACTGTCAAAAGCCCTGATTCTAGCCAAGCATTTCCTTTGTAGCAGACATTTTCCCCAAAGCCTGCCCTGGGATCAAGGCCAAAAGGCAGAGACTGCCCCCCTGTCTATAGAAAGGGGGTCCCTCCATTTATCTAGAGAACTGCAAGAAAAAGAAAGAGGGAGGGCGAGGAAAGGGATTAGTAATTTTTTTCTTCTGATCGCTGGCTCTGAGATGACTAGTCAGGTTGCCGCAGCTCCTGGAGATGAGCGGTCAGCTGGGAGAACAGTGGAGTGTGTATGCAGGTCAGCCAAGAGGAGGGAGCTTCACAGGAGCCTAGGCTGCAGGGGGGCCGTGAAGACCACTGGGGCTTACCAGGGGTGATTTTCCTTCCCTTAATTAGAAGTACTCTGATGTAGGAGGTGATGGCCATGAGCCCAAACCATCAGCTGTCAAATCCCCATGGGAGGGTCCAGAGAGACAGCCTTACTATGTTACGTACTTCAGAATCTAACCAGCACCCTTTGTGATCATTTCCTTAAACAGTTCATTGAGACAATTTTCTAAAATATTAGTTGGGCCAGGCGTGGCAACTCACACCTGTAATCATAGCACTCTGGGAGGCCAAGGCAGGTGAATTGCTTGAGCTCACAAGTTTGAGACCAGCCTGAGGAAGAGTGAGACACCGTTTCTACTAAAACATGAAAAACTGAGGCAAGAGACTCTCTTGAGCCCAAAAGTTTGAGGTTGTTGTGAGCTATGACATCACAGCACTCTATGTAAGGCTGACAAAGTGAGGTTTTATCTCAAATATTTTGGCTGTTTTACTAAATTCAAATAACTTTTTTTTTTTTTACAATCATCTCATGCTGATAAATAATATTTACAAAGCCCTCCTGACCTAGAGGTAGAGTTGTTATAACACAGTACATGTTAGAGAAATGAGGGGGTCTTCAGCCCATTACGAATATTCCTCCAGCTCCTCTTTAGGACACTGCCCTACACCAGGCACTCCCCAGCCGAAGTTGCATTTCACTCAGGGGTGACAGGGACACATCATTTTCCTTTGTGCTATGTAATCGGCCAGAGCAGCCACAAAGAACTAGACAAATATTAGCTCTGAATTTGGGTATGACTAGCAAATGAACAGATCTGACTCCTATGTGTTTCAAAATATATATAAAAGTTCCCTTAAAAAGGCACCCCCCTCAAGGTACTCAACCTGGGTGTGGAAAATTGTGTGAGGGAAATTTTTTCTGAGTTTCCTGTCCAGAGGATACAGCCCCACCTGGCCTTGAGGTGATTAACAGGAGTGTCAGATGGAGAAATAGTCCCCAATTATACTGAGTAACCTACAACGGTCCTTTAATTTTCTTGACTGTTGAGGCAGTGCGCAGTAAGAACTGACCGAGGGATCAAAAAGAGCGGAGGGGAGAGATTATAAAGGAAAACAATCACGACGTCATAGAGACAGTTCCCAGCAAACTGCTTGCTTAGCCGCTGTTTGATTCTGCTGTGTTATGTGACCTCAGCCATGTGTCCCTCTTTGCTGGTCCTTGATTCTCTTCTCTGTGACGAGGATAGCTGTACCCCATTTTGCTTTCTTTCCCTCTTCTTTCCCCATTTCTCTTTGGACGCTTTCAGTGGAACCACGTGTTCAGAGATTTCTCAGTGGAATTCCATGGCTCCCGTTGGGACAGGAGAATTATTTGCCTGAGTGGCCTTTATTTGCCAGTGTGGCATTTTCAGAGACTTTCAGAAGAGACAAACAAATAATACAAACAGTGAGGAACACCGTGGAAACATGCACACATAGATGGAAATAAGCATTCAGACCCGTGCACATGGGCTCTTTCTCTCTCCACGCACACACAGAGAATCATGCACTTGCACACATACACATGTGGGCAACTGTGAACAGACAAAAATGCATACTGATGTGGCTTGGCACCCCTAGCTCGGTGATTAGGGCGCCAGCCACACGCATCAGTGCTGGTGGGTTCGAGTCCAGCCAAGGCCTGCTTAAAGCAACAATGATGACAATAACAACAACAACAAAACAATAGCGGGGCATTGTGACGGGTGCCTGAAGTCCCAGCTACTTGGGAGGCTAAGGCAAGAGAATCACTTGAGCTCAAGAGTTTGAGGTTGCTGTGAGCTGTAACACCATGGCACTCTATCAAGGGCAACATAGTGAGACTGTGTCTCAAAAATATATAGATGCATAGATAGATAATAGATACATAGATAGATGTAACTATTTACATAGCCACACCCAAATCAAACAGATCCAGACTCGCTCTTGGATATTTTCAGTCATAGCGTCTCACTGTAAGGTTAGAAATTGAGCCAGCCTTGACCTCTTCCTATCCCTGTTCTTCTCCAGAGATCATGACGGCCAGTCATAGAATCCAAGGGTCCCATGCACATTTATTGAAGCACCATGCCAAGTGTGGGAAACATCAAGAATTAGACACTCCCTCCCATGATGGGCTCACATTTACTAAAGGAAGGAAATACACAAACATTTACAAATCCATGCATGATGTGCTCTAACAGAAGTGAATACGGGAAGCTAGGTCTATTTCTTTCCTCCTGAATTCTGGAAAGAAGGCAATTCTCCTCCTTTCTTCACAGGATGAAGTGGAGGCTCAGAGGCATCTGCTTGGAGCCAGTGGGCTGAAAGCCATGCTGTCTTCTGCCAGGTCCTCTGTGGGGCAGCTCTGCTAGATTCAGTCCTTGAGTCCTGCTCCTTATCTCAGCTTCTCTCATTGCCTTTCAGGTACATCTGCTGGTAGAAGTTGAACCAAAGAATGAGGAGGTTGAGAGTGCTGAGGGACAATCATGCTGAACCCATCAGGGAATGGGGCACTCAGTGAAGAGATTATGGGGGAGTCACTGCAATGGCCAAAAATTGACCCGGGGCCAAAGAAAGCTCAGGAGGGAAGAGAGAAACGAGCTGTCAGGGGTGCTTCCCTGGGCCCTCTCCTCCTAACCCCTCTGTCTCTGCAGAGGACAGCCCTCCTATGCTCAGGAAGAGGAGAAACAATGAGGCCTAGAGAAGCACATTTTCCCCCCAGCTCATGATCCTAAGAATCTTCCTGACGATTTTCTTGGTTCCCCTGTTGCCCCCACCCAGCCATGCCACAGTGGCTCTGATGGTGCCCTCAGTCTACTCCTAACCCCAGGAGGGATACCTTAGGCTGTCACCACCTGGGAATGATGCATCCCAAACCATAAGGCACCCAGGCACCTGAAGGGCACAGTTAGTGACCACAGACTCACAGGAAAGTGCTTAGAGGTCATCTAGCCAAGCCCCTCATTTTACAGATGAGACTGAGGCCTGAGCATGGAAGTCATTTGCTCAAGGACCCACACTCTGTCAGTGAGCTAGGGTTGGTTTCAGGATCTAAAGAGATAACTACTGAGACCCTTGTGAGTTGAGAAACTGAGGAACATCCGGGGATGAAAGCTCTTATGTCTAATCAAATACCAAGGCACTGATGTGGCCAAGAATAGAATCCTGGCATCAATGGGGTTTCCTCACTAGCTATGGGATGGTGAGATGTTGCTTCCACCACAAGTTGGGATGCATGCAGAGTCTGAGACTGGCCGTACCACAGTGCAGGTGCATGAAGACAGACCGAGGAGTTAAGCGCCCACTGAGGAAGGCTGCAGAGGAGGCTGGGGGATAAAGGAGAAGAAGTAGGGCTGGGCCTGGCTGTGGCTTGGGGGTTTCTCTTTAGTGTTTTGATTCTCCAAGCTGCAGAGAGAATCTCTTCAAACTCTACAGAGAAAATCCTTGGAAAGATCCTATCCTGTGGGGTCTGGCATGAGCCATCTTCAGTCACGCTGGAGCGCTGGAGGAAACAAGGCGCAACATGAGAGTGTTTATAACTCTGTCCTCTCTGGGCTGATGGCTACAAGCATGTCCCTACCTCACCCCCGGGAAGTGTAACCAGGAAGCTCAAGGAATCACAAACACAACACGGAAGCAGAGGCCATTCTCAGGGCTTCAGGGAAGGGGTAACTCAGAGACAAGCCATGTTATCACAGAGATGCACATCTCCCAAGCCAGGAGTCAGCCCAGCAGAGACCTGCCCCACAAGGGCTGGGGCAAGGCTGCCCATGGCACATGTGTCACTTACCTTGGCCACCTGGCACATATGTGACTCTGGCCCACCAGGTAAAGAGCATGGGGCCATTGTGGTAGATATGCAGGAAGGCAAGCTGCTCTGGCTTCTGTGTTGGTGTAGGGAAGACCTGGGAAGGAAGATGAGATGGTGTCAGCTTTGAGGACTGTTTTCTCCACACTATTCTTCTGGGGCCTCAACTTCCCCTTCGAGAAGGACAGGGTAATTCTGCCTATTCTACTAAGGGAGAGATTCAAACTAAAGAGAAATAACAGTCAAACCCCTGTTTAGCACTGATTATGTGCCAGGTACTTTATATGTATAAAATAATCACTTAAACATCCCATAATACTATGTAGCTTATACTCCAATTACCTCCATTTTAAAGATAGGGAAATGAAGGCCCAGAAAGGTTAAGTAACTTGTTCAAGGACCCACATCTAACAGGAGGCCAAACTCAGATCTGAGTAGTCTGGTTTCTGAGACTGGGCTCTTTCCAATATCCCATCCTGCCTTCCAGGGCACCCAGGAGAGAACTTAGGTTTTCAACACGCAGTCCAGGACCCAGACACCTGTATGACAAATTTCCAAATGTTCTCTGCTCAGACCTTTGCTTTGGCAAGAGACCGACAAGAAAGAGCCCCCTCTTTTCATCACCAACACAGCCTTTCTCACCGGCTCCCTCCTGAAGCCCTCTGCACTCACAAGCAGGCTTCCCTCTCCTGCTTAACACAGGAGGATGGCTTTTGCTGTCTGATAATTTTTGCCTCATAATATCAGTTCAAAATTTTGTTTCGCTTTCCATTTTAACTTAATCTGGAATCTGGATGCTAATGGGGGCAAATGCCTACTTCCACGCAGGTGCACGGGTGAGAAAGAGGGACCTCACGGGAGCCCGGGACAGGGAGATGCTATCTCAGTGCGTGAGCATTCTTTGACCAAGGCTTTTTACCCTGACGTGGGTCTCAGGTACCGCAGCAGACCCGGAAAATATCCGACAGGGGTGCTGGATGGAAATGTTCTATCTGGGCACGCCAGACACCAACCCAGACCTGAATGACAGATTTAACTCCATAGGGAAGCACGAGTGTCAGGGATCTTACCGCGTGGAGAAAAACCACAGCCTCCCAGAAGCACGGCCAGCACGCGCTCGCCTCCTGCTGGGCAGAAAGGGGAAATTCATTCAGACAGCGTGCCCTGACTGGCAGGGCTTGTCCAGCCCCCAAGTCCTTGCTGTCCCTATTCACCCCCCTGAGCCCACAGTGTTTCCCTGTCTGCAGGCACATGCCAGTTAGCATCGAAAGAGGGAGAGAAGCTCTTAGGGTGACCACATAGGAGCTCTTCCAAAGTGCTCCAGCCCAGAAGCCCTGCACTCTAATGCGCACATGGAGGGGGATCTTGTTGATGTGCCTGGGGTAGAGCACAGGCCTCTACATTCTGAGCAAGCTCCCAAGTGATGCAGATGCTGCCAGCCTCTGGACCACACTTTGCATGGAAAGGCTTTCCCATCACCAACATCCCGTGACCCAACATCATATCACGACCTAGTGACCTGTCAGTTCTCAGCAGGATGGTTTTACCACGAGAGCTTTCTATGATAACAATAATGAACAACTAACAATTATGAAATAGTGCTTGCCAGCCTTGTGCTGAACACTTCATATAGTACTAATACCATCTTCTTTCAATTATTTCCTTTTACAAAGTGGGCATTATTATACCTATTTTACAGATAAGAAAGTTGAGGTCCAGAAAGTAAGGTGCCTTCCATAGTCACACAGCAGGTAACTGGCAGAGCTGAGATCCAAGCTGAGGTCCAAGGTCACCTAATTCCAAACCTGTATTAACCTCTGCCTCCCAACAGAAGGCTTGAATGATGCCACCCTGGCCAAGCTCCATCTGTTAGGAAGGGCTCTCTCGCAACCCTTCTCCTCCAGGCATAAGTCCTACTACCTGCCACAATGGCTCCAGCAAAAGTAGCTGTCATTGTCCAGGAATAAGGTGGCCATGAACTGGAAGAAAAGGGAAAAGGAAAAGACTGAGTCATTTCAGGGCCAGTGCGTGACACCTGATTTGTTCATGGTCTGAACACACCACCCTTTTGCAACTTCTGCTGACAGCTGGGGAATGTCTACTATTGACTCCATGGAGGGACTAGATCAGAGACTGGGACCTGCATAGTCTTGCTGGTCTCTAATTTTTTTTTTTTTTTTTTAATGTGGTTGGATGTGGACCACAAACCCACTCTGGGTGCCTACTGTATGTGAGACTCTTACGTAAATGCAGAGAGAGAGAGGTTGGGAGGCGACTAAAGCTGTCAGTCCTTCCCCTAAGGAGCTCAAAGCCTCAAAGCTCAAAGCCTGGTGATGTAGAAACAACCTTAACCTTTAAGGTTGGAGCCAGAGGAAGTGTAGGAAACAGCAAGTGTTGCAGAGTCAGAATTGAAGAATGAAAAAGCCTTAAGCCAGCGGTTCTCAACCTGTGGGTCACTACCGACAGGAACTGTATTAAAGAGCCACAGCGTTAGGAAGGTTGAGAACCACTGCCTTAGGTGAAAGAGGGGAGGGGATGTATCATGCTGGGGCAAGAATGAGCAGTGCCTGGACAAGTCCTAACTCCTGGGGGGCAATTGGGGAGGGTAGCAAGCAGATCAGAGGTGGGACCAAATGAGGTTCTGACCCTAGGGGAAGCAGGTCACAGAAGTGGAGTGAGAGGAGAATCATTAATAAAGCCAGGCACCGTGGCTCACGCCTGTAATCCCAGCACTGTGGGAGCCTGAGGTGGGAGGATTGCTTGAGCTCAGGAGTTTGAGGCTTGTCTGAACAAGAGTGAAACCCTGACTCATGGAAAAAAATGGAAAAACCCATCCGGGTGCCGTGGAGAGTGCCTGTAATCCCAGCGGCTTCGGAGGCTTTGGTAGCAGGATGCCCACAGCCCGAGTCTGAGGTTGCAGTGAGCTATGATGCCATTGCACTCTGCTCAGGGCATAGGGTAGAACTCTGTCTCGACAAAAAAAAAAAAAAAAAAAGTCTTGGGGGAAGGCTGCCGTAGGAGCTTGAATTTTGTAATTTAGTTATTTGACAACAACATGTTGGATAACACTGAGCACTTCTCCATGCTGGGTGCTGTCCTGAACTGAGTCACATTGATAAAGCAGACAAAAAGGTCTCCCTCGGGGGACTTTACAGTATAGTTCCTGAGAGTTTCTGTGCAGGAAGCTGACCTGGTATGGCAGTTTTCTGAGGACCAGGCGGCAGCGGAGGGCCTTGTTATCACAATTAAATAACAAGTTTAGGGCATGTCTCACATCTCACAAGTTATTGGTATCTCCCATGTGGAACCAGATGTTATGCTGGACCTGTCTTTATAAAGGTAAGTAAAACAGAGGACCTGTATGCAAATCGTGAAACAGCAGGAGAAAGACCACAGTGAGTGGGGTGGGGGGTCCTGTGTATAATTAATAGGCTTTTAAGGTGGGGCAGCTGGTTTTCAGGGTTGGTCAATTTCAACGGTGTAAATACTCCCACCATGATGGACTTCAAGCTCCTTCCCAGGAGGTCACTGAGCTTGGAGTTGGGAAGAGATGCGCACCCAGCGCTCACCAGCAGGGGGCGGGGGACATACAGTAGCAGTCTGCTCAAAGACCTCCTGGAGTCAGGGAAGGCTTCCTGGGAGGTAACAATGGCCCTGAACCTAAAGGATGTACAAGGATTTGTCGGGAGCCCAGAAGATAAGAGGTTTTCTGTCAGGAACTCAGTGACAGCCTGGGGACCCACTAAGGACAGCATGTGGGGTCTGATGAGCAGTACTGTGTTGGATGAGGACAGCATGCAGGGAGATGAGGGTGGAGAGGAGGGCAGGGACCTGGGGGGAGTACCCAGGGCTTCAGTGCCCATCAGGGGGTTTATGGGATGCCATCGGAGGATCCCCAACAGGCAGTGGCACAGCCTTCCAGAGATTCTCCTGCTGTTTTCGGTGGCTCACTCTGTCATGAGGTAGAGGGTGGGGTGCAGAGGGAGAGGAGGAGGAAGAGGTGTGCCCCCAGGACCTGCTTCTCCAGGCTGCACCACTGTCTCCTCTCTGCTAGCTCACCAAGAGATGGGAGGTGAAGGCAGAGGATACAAGCCCAGGAACCTGGTGCCAATTCTGGCTCTGCCTGCCACCTGCTAAGTTAATTAACCCCTCTGGGCCTCAGTGTTGGCCTGAGGATTAAATAAGCTGACCCTCATAAAGTGCTCAGAGCAGTGCCTTGCCTGTGGTAAACATGGGGAGATGTCAGCGATGATTATCACCACCTTCTCTGAAAGGAGGTTCCTGACACCCCAACCCCTGGCCCAGAGACTGGGCTACCACCCCTCTTGCCTGCCTCAGAGCATGCTGCCCTGATACACTGCCTTGCAGTTGCCTGTGTCAACACCTGTCCTCCTTCCCGGCTCCTGAGCCCCTGGAGGGCAGGTGTGCCTTACTCAGCAGGGATTCTGCAGGCCCCAGCACAGCTGGGCACAGAGCAGGTGTGGGGAGGACGTGACTCTGTGCAAGTGTCTGGGAGGAGCAGTGGGTTTGGGGCTCAGAAAACTGAGCAGAGTTTAACAAAGCCCAGGTAGAAACAGGAGCTGGGAGGCTTCTCTTAGGTGGGAGGGATAATGAATTCAAATCTTGCTTCCACTGACCTGCTCTCTTCCATGGAAGGAGCTGGAAAATGGGAGCTGGTGCTGCAGACGGGCAGCCTGGGATGAAAGAAAGTCTGCCTCCTACACACGCCCCCATCAAGGTTTCTCAACTTCCTACGTAGAAAGATCATGGTTTTATTCACCATTGGAACTCCCACCCCCCTAAAAAGAGACTCTAGAACTCTCCAGGCCCCCCACCAGCCTTACGTCATGGAATATGTACCTGAGAACCATCACGCCCAGGGTGTGGGCAGCCAGGGGTTCTGTCAGCTCAAGAAGCTCCTGCTGGCCACCACCAGGGGACAGAAGACAAGGAGGACAGTGACAGGGGGTGGCAAGTACACCAGGAACCAGGGATCCACACTCAGGTCTAGATAGGCAGAGAGGAGGTGACGGCTGGACCCAAACCCTGTTCATCCAGCTCTAGATCCCAGAATGTCTGACATCAAGGCTGGGCTGAATAAACAAAAGAAGGCTCCACCAGACGGCACCATCTCCCACCTCCATCTTCTAGGGCCCAGGGCACTGACTGCAGGGCTCTGCCAGGGTCCTGGTCATCGTGAGCACCTGCAGGTAGCGGCAGGATTTGCATCTTGTCCAGACCAAAACCCTCCTAATTTGCTCTCCCCCCCACCCCACAGCACCCCATAGCGAATGTCTATGATGCTGGGCTTCTCAGTCTCCCCATGGGACCACCAGCTAGGGCACCTCTCTGCCACTCTTGCCCCCACATCAGAGGGCCACACACCATGCACCTGTGAAGAGACCCCGCTGGCCGTAGCTCTGTCCCAGTTCGCAAACCCTTGGTTGCTCTGCTTGGGATTTCCAGCCTCTGGCAGTTGCCCCCAGATCACAGGGTGCAAAGAAAAGGGGTGTGGATATTGTGCACAAGCCATGGGAAGGTGCGAATTCTGCCTCTGTTCAGAAGGAGGGTGGAGAGACTGCCCACTTCCCCACCTGTGGCTCTGCAGCTCCCACTGTCCCTCAGCATCCCCGGAGCCCAGGCCCGCCCATCCCACCCATCTGCCCCTTCCCCCCCAAACTCCCAGCCCCGTAACTCACTCCTGTGGCTCCTCCCAGGTCCTTGGGTCAGTGATAGAAGCCGCTCTGGCTGCTTTGGTGTTGTTGGCAGTGGTGAGTCCAGGAGAAGGGTCCTCGGGCTCCAGGGTGTAGGCCTGACTCATGGGTGGCCCCACACTCCCAGAAGCTCTCTACCCCTGTGCTCTGATCTGTTGGTCCTAGCCCCAGCCCCAGCGCAGACACACACACACACACACACACACACACACACACACACACACGCATGCACACACGCATGCTCACCAGGAACTAAGGCACTGACTGCAGGTCCTGACTGCTAAGGTCTGTCCACCCTGCCACTTTCAGGCCCAAGGAAGAAAAGAAACAAGAAGCAGCCAGGGTGGGAAGGGGGCACCAAGGAAGGACGGCAGCAGCTCAAAGAGGGGTGGGGAGAAACTCAGGGGTGGGCAGCACCCAGCAGGAGGCAGACTGCCCACCTCCCTGAGTGTCCCCACGACCCAATGGCACAGTCTTCCTTCCTGGCAAAGGCCGTGCTATGGGAGAAGTGTCTCACACCTCCACCAGGGGAGTCCCCTCCTCCGTCTCAGGTTTAAATCTCCCCTACTGTCATTCCTCCTTCCCACAAGGCTACTGATTAAGCATGTATCTTTCTTCATGGGCTAAGTGTTCATGTGCCCTCCAGCTCCCCACTCGCCAGAGGGCCAAAGCAGGTGGGGGATTGGAAACCCCAGATCCAGGCATCCCTCTTCCTCCTATCCACCTCCATCAACCTGCGCCCAACACGAAGTGATTAAAATGGGTTTCTGTCCAAATAACCTTGCTTAGACACATCCTTCCTCTCCCCCCCTTTAAAAGATATGGGGAGAAGAACCAAGTTGAATGATGCCCTGAAGGAAGGGGCCCCAGTGGTCTACACTCCATAACTTACTCCACGGCAAGTCAACAGCAGCTCCCAGAACCAGGATCTTTAAAATACAGTGTCTGTCTCAGTTTCCCCTCTGACAAGATGACGCTGGGCTCTTGTGAGTGTTTGTAAAAAATCATGTCTATATAAACACAGGATGCCCCCAGTGAGGACAGAGGGTGCAAGGAAATTGTTTAAGTAAAAATCGGTATTGCAAGGAATGGTGCACTTATACACACACAACGCAACTACAGCCGATGCTTATTAAGTTATAACCATGACCAAATATCATTGTAAACACTACATACACCCCAATGCCTTTCATCCTCACAACCACCTCATGAGGTAGGTACTGCTGATTTCTGCTTTTACTGATGAGGAAACCGAGGCACTGAGAGGTTAAGAGTGTTGTCTGGTATCACATGGCTCACCAGTTGCAGGGCCAGGACCCAAACCCGGGCAGTGTGGGTTGGAGCCCACTCACCTAACAAGTGCACCCTGCTGCCTCTTCAGTCCTGGCGTGCCATGGCTTGTGTTCATGGGATGAGAAGAACCAAAGGGGGGTCTTGATGAACAAGAAGATGAAGCCCTAATTTATTAGATTCAAAATAAAAGTTTTCCTACTAGTTGTCACAGTAATCTTGTACAAGTAGCAAAGAAAGCCAACCTTCTTTCCTTCCTTCCTTTTCTTTATTCCTTTCCTCCACCCCCTTTTTTCCGGACGTTCATTCACTTTCCTAGATTAGACTAGGGCTTTTCAGACCCTCGTGATTCAGAGCAAAGTTGTCTTGGCAGCCTCCTCCCCCTCTGTGGGGGAAACAGAGGCCCTAAGAAAATGGTCAGCCCCCACAAAGAAAGCTCTCCTCTCTCTCTAAGCTTGTACAAGATTCTGTTGGAAGAGAAGAGCATCACTACTTTTTATAAGACCTTGAACATGACTAGTATAGACAGTGAAGATCAACTTGGATAATTTGGGTGTCAATACTTTGTCTCTGGCTTGCACAGACAGGAGTGCTGGCCTTCCATCCACCACCCAGGAGGGAGGCCCCTCTAAGCAGCCACAATGGAGCCTTGTCTTTCTCCACTGGAAAGGTGCTTTCAAGGTCAGAGCCTCCACAGAGCCTCTATATCAGGACCCAGGGCAATACAGTTCTCATTATCAAAATTAGGAAGGGCCATACTTCTCAGGGCCAAATGTGTAGCCCATCTAGCTACAATAGAGAAATGTTCAGGTGCTGATCTCATCTTTATTATATTCTCCACATATCACATTCTTCCCACCTAGTTTAGTTTATCCTTTTGTCTATTATTATTCTAAGTCGCCTCAGAATTTGTACTGAGTGATGTGCAGAGACCATCAGCATAAATAAACACACATGTATACAAGAATTCTTTGAGTGTCTATTATCTGTAACTGTGAATTAAGTGGCTTTTCCAGAGTGTGAAGCCAGTTCAGTGCATACAATACCCACCCCTACCTACACGGCCTCTCTTAGCTGACTCCTGACTCCTCAGGTGAACACTTGGTTCTGCTAAATTCCCATGAGCCCCTTAAACTAAACACCTCCTTAAGCCAAATCATATTTCTCAGCCACAACTCTAGGAAGCTATTTCCCAGCCTGAGAAACTTACTGCTGAGTATAATCCCCCAGAAGACAAGATGAGGAGAAAATGTGTATGTGTGAATGTGGGGGGGTT
This sequence comes from Loris lydekkerianus, assembly GCA_963574355.1. Taxonomy (NCBI): domain Eukaryota; kingdom Metazoa; phylum Chordata; class Mammalia; order Primates; family Lorisidae; genus Loris; species Loris lydekkerianus. Next base: position 50,024 of record CAUYPK010091537.1, on the reverse strand, counting down.
GCAGGGGAGGCATGTTCATGTGTGTGTTGAACACAGTGTTTTCCAAATAACTTTCTATACTCACGTCTCTGTTTACCTTGATCAGGTCTACTTGCCCCAACTATGCCCATTTCTGTCTACTTTTCTGGCTCCTGGTTTCCTTTTCCTTGAAAAATATCAAGAGTAAGCAATAGAGTTAAGATCAAGCCAGCAAGAAACAAAGGAGCAGTGTGGACAGTCACTCCTAGGGATGGAGAAGGAAGGAAAAGAGTAAAACCCAGATACCACAGGCAAAGGAAGATGTTCTCTTTGGTGGTCAGGTGGAGAGAGGGAGAGAATCTTTGCAGGGGTGAAGTAGGCAGGGGTGGAGGTCCCCTCTGCTAGTCAGCAGAACTTCTCCCTGGGCCCAAGCGAACCTGACATGAAGCCTGTCACCTCATTCCTTCAGGGCATCCTTCCCCTGTGCTGGGCGGAAGCAGCCCCAGGCTTTGCAGGTTGAAATCAACAAACACGGAGCCCAGGCCTGGCCTCATTTCTTGCTGTTGCCCCTGATGTTCCCAGCTCCTGATGCATGGTCAGGGCTGAGCAGGGTACAGGGAGCCTGCTGAGGCCTCTGGCAGCCTTCCCCTCCCAATTGCACTGAAATGAGAGTGCTATTGTAAGAATCACACACAGGTGCCTCAGCCTGCATTCCTACAAACCTCACGGACCCAATAATGGGTCTCTGTGCAACGTGGGCCATTACTAGCAAGGATAACGAAATCGTTCACTTCATTAACAACAGGGCTTGGCAGATAATTGTGCAAGAGGCAATTACCAGAGATGCACATTCCAGGAAGGAATGCGGTAGGCTGATTTTCAACAGAGCTGCCGGGAGAAATATGAGGCAAGGTTGAAACCACCACTGGGCTTTCGCCACAAAGATGAGAATCTCTTTTAAGCCTGTGGTTTTATGGCTTTCCAATCAGAGATGAGAGAGAGAAAGAGAGAATTTGCTTTTTGCAGAAAGATTCTGTAGGTGACCTTGACTTTTCTCTCCTATTTAGTAGACTGAAGGTCTAAATTCATCACCCTCTATCTCTGCTTCATCACAGCTGCTTTTCACAGTAATCTTCTCAAAACACTAATTTTGCCATATTAACCTTCTGATCAGGATGTGGAAAAACATACTCATTGTCTCCAGGTTTCAAGTTCAGCTCAGACCAGAACCCAAACCCTCTCTAGAGTGTCAGCAGATGAAGGGACGAACACAGCATGTTACTCACATACGCACGCCGTGGGATGTTACTCGGCCCTCCAAAGGGATGCAGTGCTGCCTCCTGCTACCACGTGGATGGATCTTGCAAACATGGCCAGCAAAGGAGGCCAGGCACATAAGGCCTCACAGTGCACGACTCCAGGCACACAAAACGTCCAGAATAGGAAAATCCACAAACATAAAAAGATGAGTGGTTTCCAGGGGTTGGAGGACAAAAGCAAGGAACTTAGGAGTGACTGTGAGCAGGTGTAAGGTTTCTTTTTGAGCTCATTAAAAATATTCTGGAATTAGACAGTTTTGATGGTCTCATAACTTTGTGAATAGACTAAAACCACTGAATTGTACAATTTACAAGGGTGAATTACCAAAATAAAACAAAAAGAAAGAAAAAAAAAGAGAAAGCTCCCTTGAACTCAAAGCATAGGTTAAGGTGGCAGCTTTCAAAGTCAGGGGCACGTTCACTAGCACCAAGCGTGTTGGCGCAGTCCTGGGGAAAGCTGCTGAGGTTTGTGTGTCACAGTCCCTTCAAGGCGTTCTTTGAGTCTGGCATCCTCAGGCTCAGGTCTGGTGCGAGTTAGGATGACCAAGAAAGTCTTCATTCTTTTTTAACAGTTCTCCTATTGACTGAATGATCAAATTAGCTCAAAATTCTGAAGGGCTCACCTCTTCCCCGCCCCTCCCACCTGTTTTAATTTGCTGAGGAAGGAGTGGGGGGATTTCAGGACATGGCAATGTGAAGTGACGGGTTTCTCCCAAGAGCAAGATCTCAAACACATCCAAGGATATATTTGTTCATTTTAAAGATCTGAACTGACTCCGCTCATACCCAAATCCTCCCCAATGAATCACTTGCCCAGAATTAAGATTTCCTCAAGCATTGATTCTTGTAGTAAACTCTGCAAACTTTACAGTAGTACATGAACAACTATTTGGTATTTCTGAAATACTACTGTTATTCTCAAGGCACATTGGATAAAAGAATAAAGACACGCTGTTAGGAACTGTTGCTTTGAGCCACAAGAAAGAGACATTTACCAAGGAGTAAAACCTATGTTAGTGGCTCTTGTGAATGGGATAACAAGGGGCTGTTTGTGTAATTTTAGATACACTTACTAAATAATTGGTCATATGCCTTCCAGTCACTCCTGGAGTGATTCTATTATTCTGTTTCTCCAGTTTGCCAGGGACTGTAGAGGGAAACACCTTTACAGGTAAAATTCTGATGAGATCTTATTCCTTTATTCCATTACTAACTTTTCACAATTAAGAAATCATTCAGATGAGTATTATCTTCTCCTTCCCATTAATTTTATGTGTCCTTGTTTTATTTTACTATTTCCTGCACTGAATTAGGGAAGTAAAGTGACCAGCAAAGCCAATTTCCTATTTCTGAATATTTCTCAAAACCAGGCTGGAGAAGGAAGAAGTTCAACTTCATGGAGCAAAGTTTGAAACGGTGTGTGGGTTTGGGGGTTCCTGCAGCATTGGCTGGTGGAAAGGAGATTAGGGCAGTGGCATGAATGGAGGGCAGGCCAGGACAACTGGGCTTCTGGGTTCTGGTCCCAGCATGGCCTCTTATTTACTCAACCGTCTTTGGAAAATCATATTTTGGGGTCTCAATGTCTTTATCTGTAAAAATGAAGTGTATAGAACAAGTGATCTAATCCAGGTTCCCAAAATTGCAGTTCTCCCAGGATGGAATGGTATCACTTCATCACAGTAACATAGACTACTCCATACCTGCCATCCAGAAGTCAGCTTCTCAGAGCCACTGTGATATGAATGTGCTGTGCTATGCTCTCTGGAGTTAGCATCAGGCTAACCACTGAGATTTGTTAGGTGATGCCAGGGAGGTAAAACCATCTCATCTCCATCGAGTGCCTCTCTTTAAAATCCAGCCTCCTGTTGCTTTGTTGCTTACCATGACACAGATCTACCAACCCCTATCTGGGGAAGGCAGGGTAGATGGGGACAAATTAACAAGACTGGTGGTTGTGGCCTAGGGCTGCCAGGAGCTTGGTCTGACTGCCCAGGGCAAAGCCAGAAAACCAAAGTCCAGGGAAGGCCTGAATCAGGGTGCAGGGGGAAATAATGTCATAAGGTCCTTGCAAGCAGGGCCTGAGTCTTCATCTTGCATCAGCCAGGACTGGGCTTGAAAAAGAGGGTCTGCCCTGTGGCCTTGCTGGACACAAAGAACTGGGCATCTAGTCAGAAAAGCATGCAGGCGCTACCCAGCCATGTTTGTGACCTGCATCCGCTCTACAGGCCTCCTATTCATAGAGTGCAAAGTCATTCTCTCAAAATCTGCTGAAGAAGTTCCTAGCAGTGGTGTTGGCGGGGCAGGGAGGGAGGCTTTGCACTGGGAGGATGGCCAGGTAACACGGTAGAATGGAGGGCACTGGGAGGGCACAACACAAAGCAGAAAAGTAGAAGAATATAGAGCAACATGAACAGGCCTGAAATTCCTGTATGAACAGAAAAAGGAAAAAGCAAAATTGAATCAATCACCACTAACACCATTTGTGTAAATTAAACATGTATGCGGACAAAGCACTGATACCTGGGGAGAATGCACACCTATACAGAGATGTGCATTGGGCACCATGGAATGTGTGTGGCAGGAGTGGGGCATGGGACTGGGAATCAAGAAGAATATGAACATATGTACATACGTACATCACACATACGCGTAAATACATTCAACATCCATCATACGTGCACATGCCACACGTGTGTACATACGTACATTCAGCACATTATACATACACACATCACACATGTGTGTACATACATAAAACAAGATACGGCCAGTTTAATGACCTGACCAAACTCCCACACCAGAGGTAAAGAAAGCACTAAAACCTAAGGGCCGAAAATTATGTCTTGGACTATGTATGTCTAGAGCAGTGATTTTCAACCGGTGTGCCGAGAGAGGATCTTAGGTGTACCATGCAAATTTTTAAAGATTATTAATGAAATTATTTTTGAAGAAGTTCAAGGTTTACTCTCTCTCTCTCTTTTTAATCAACACAATTTAAGCGCACTGCAGAAGTTTAACTATAGGTTCAAGTGTACCGTGAGATAAAAAAAGGTTGAAAAGCACTGGTCTAGAGCCAAGTACTCTGAAAACCTGATGCGCTCACTATCACAGAACCCTAGTGGCAATGTGTTTTGCCCCCATGCCTGCCGCCATTCTCTGCTGATAATATGTAGAGAAGAGGAAGTAAAAGAGGTATGATGTGGTGCTCCTTCTGGTGCAGGCAACCTCCCTGCTGGGATGCCTCCTAGTCAGAGAAATAAAGTGGTGAATTACGGGAGGGAGTGTCTCCCCATCAGCCAGCAGGAAGGGGGAGCCAGCAATTTCAGCCTGTACTCAAGGCCAAGAAAGACTCCACTAATGCCTTGCTTTATTATTCCCTATAGCACCAGATTATGAGAACATTCGGATTTTCCAATTAAGTCACTTCTGAGTAGGACAGCAGTAGCAAAATGCATTCCGACTCCCAAATCCACTGGAGACAAAGCCACACTGCTTTACTCTGGCTGGCTGCTGAATTTTGTTACACTGGGCCCCACCAACACACATGCAAGTGCTTCTGTGTGGTTCCCACACACACTGACCCTGGACATGGCAGTGTGACTTCCTTAGGCAAATGTGACATTAGCAAGCACATGTAATCAGAGATTTGATAAGCACTTGCCTGCTGGGGCTTAGCCTCCTGTACACCCTGTGGAGCCCTTGGAGCCCTGAGCCACCACCGTAAATGTTCAGCTGAGAGAACATTGATGCCACAGAGAGAGAATGACCAGTGCCTGGTCAGCCCTCAGTGTTTCCAGATATCCCATTGAATGATGGGCATGACAACCCCACCTGAAATCAGGTGCAGCAGAAAGCCTGTCCAGTCCAGCCTAGTCAACTCACAGAAATCGCAAGAAGCAAATGGCCATTGAGCTTTGCATGAGTAAGAAATATGCTTTTGTGTTAGCCATTGAAATTTTCACATTATGTGTTATAGCTGCACAGCCTAACTCACCCTGGCTACTGCATACCACTTCATGATAATGCCAGCAGCAATAAGCAAATATATCATTTACATAATTTCTCTAGCATTTGGTACCACCATTAAAAACATTTGTTTTAGCTTATTTAAGGGATGAAAAATTATTCCTCAACTTTATTTAATCATGCATTTCTGAGATCATTTGTAAAGTTGAACATTTTTCATGTTTATTAATTAACTGTAATTCCTATCTTATAAATTAATTCATATTGGATAATTGATTCTCGTGGGTTTTCATTGTTTTGCTTATTTTTTAATATCAGACAAGCCCTTTGTATGATAAAGATATTAAAACTTTACCAGTAAAATTGCCTGGTAAAAAAAGACATTGTTATTTAAGTCTCTAAGTTTTGGGGTAGTTTGTTACACAGCAGCAGATAACTGAAGCACTGGCACACAATAAAGTAGAATAAATTATATCAAATTAATTGTTTATGAGCTTACCTCCTTTTTTAAATAATAAAACAAAAAGAGTCTTTGATCCTTCCCTTCCAGTGCCTGGTAAGAGCACTTGAGCATCTGCAGCTGGGGCTCAGGTAGGTGTCACTATCCCCATGCTATAACTGGAGAGCACAGGGGGCCATGTTTTCTGGTCTATCACTGATTCATGATCTCCTGGCTCACCTCTGGATGGCAACAGGACAAACTCGGAGTTTAAATGATGTGCCCAAGATTACCTGGCTAAGAAGTGGAGGAGCCAGAACTAAACCCAGTCCAACTGTCTGCTCAGTAGTGCTCTTCCTGTTATAGTATGCCATTTAATTTTGGGGACCGTTGCAAAAAACAAAAAACAAAAAACAAAAAAAACAGATATGACAGTGAATGCATTAAATACGTGGTTAGTGTCAGTAATTTCTTCACTCTCCAAGGCATGGGGAGGATTTAGCAACCCTCTGCCCATGTCCCAACAAGAACCCCACTCATTAAAATGAAAACTCCTTGAGTAGCTGGACTTGACTGTGTGATTGTTGGGGGGGTGGGGGGGTGGTGCAGATACCAGGGAATGTTTAACATTTTAACATTAACATTTTTTCCAACTTTGTTGGGGTATAATTGACAAATAAAAATTGTATCTGAGGCCTGACAATTAAGTTCACATATTGTCAGAACACTTGCCACTGTACGCTTATGTTGGTGGCACTGTACAAACAACTCCATAAGTTTTCATAACATTTGTTTATCTGCGTCTCACAGGTGTGTTTGTGTCAACATGTGGCAGTGTCTTGCCAAGCTGTGTTCATTATTGTTGTTGCATGTTTTTGTGTGCTGTCGTGAAAATGTCAGAGCTTAAATTAGAGCAATGAACAAACATTTGTAAATTTCTTGTTAAACTGGGCAAGGGTAGAAGTGAAATCAGGAATATGTTAGTCCCAATTTATGGAGATAATGCCATGAAGTAAACGGCAGTGTAAAAATGGATGAAAAGTTTTTCTGAGGGAAGAGAAGGCATCACTGAAGAAGAGAGATTAGGGTGGCCAGTAAACAATCAAAACTGACAAAAGCATCCAAAAATCATTGAATTGTGCATCAAAATCATTGTCTGACTGTAAGAAGCATAGCAGACCAAGTAAACATTGAAAGAGACACAGTTAGGAAACTCTTAACTGAAAATCTTGGCCAACAACTCATGGCTCTTGCATCATGACAATGCACCAGCTCACACGGCACTGCGAGGGAATTTCTAGCCTGCAAATAAATAACTGTATTGGAACACCCTTCTTATTCATCTGATCTGGCCCCCAGTGACTTTTTTTCTTTACCTTAATATAAAGGAAATATTGAAAGGAAGACATTTTGATGACATTCAGGACATCAAGGGTAATATAATGACAGCTTTGATGGCCATTCCAGAAAAAAAGTTCAGAAATTGCTTTGAAGAGTGGACTAGGCACTAGCATCAGTGCATATTTCCTGAGGGGAGTACTTCAAAGTGACCACAGTGGTATTCAGCAATGAGGTATGTAGAACTTTTTCCTTCCTTTCTTCCCTTTCCTTCTTTCAGACAGAGCATTTCAAGGTGACATAGTGATATTCAGCAATGAGGTATGTAGCACTTTTTCCTTCTTTCCTTCTTTCTGACAGTCTCACTCTGTTGCCCAGGATAGAGTGCCATGGCATCAGCCTAGCTCTTAGCAACCTCAAACTCCTGAGTTCAAGTGATCCTTCTGCCTTAGGCTTCCAAATATCTGGGACCATAGGCAGGTGCCACCATGCTGACTAGAAATGGGTCTTGCACTTGCTCAGGCTAGTCTCAAACTCCTGAGCTCAAAAGATCCTCAGCCTCCCAGAGTGCTAGGATTATAGGCATGAGCCACTGCACCCGGCCAACTTTTTCAAGGATGAACTCATGAATTTAATTGTCAGACCCTGTATATTTAAAGTATATAATATTTTGATATATGTATACATTGTAAAACAGATAAGTGGGTAAGGAAAATGCAGCGTGTATGTGTGTGTGTGGGCGGGTGTGTGCATGTGTGCATAATGGGTTGTTTTTTGGCCTTAAAAAGGAAATTATGACACGTGCTATGATATGGATGAACCTTGAGGACATTATGCTAAGTGAAATAAGCCACTCACAAAAAGAAAATATTATATAATTTCACATATACGAAAGACATAGACTAGTCAAATTCATAGATAGAAAACAGAATGGTGAAGGCCCGAGGAGAGGAGGGAATAGGGAATTATACTTTAGTGAGGACAAAGTTTTAGTTATGTAGGATGAATAGTTATATAGATTCTAAAAATCTAGTGCAGAGCACAATTACTATTGTTAATAATAACTTAATGTATTCTTGAAATTTACTAAGAGAGTAGATTATCATTGCACACGCATCACATATGTGAAATGATAACTATGTTACTTCGTTCCATTGTGACAATCAACCAGAGTTGATTACATTTCTCAGTTACTGTGTGAATAATGCTGCAGTGAACACAGGAGTGCAGATATCTCTTCAACATACTATTTCCATTTCTTACTGGTATATGCCCTGAATGGAATTGCTAGATTCATGGTAGCTCTATTTTTAATTTTCTAAGGAATTTCCATACCATACGGTTTTGATGTTTCAGTGCAGGGACAAATGCTGGGAAGTCCTATTCTACCATCTTGCCGATAACGTCACTCCCTCATTGTCTATCTTGGTCACCATTGAGTCCCTTCTTTCTAGAGCGATGTACTCCATAAAGATTTGTTAAATGACTGAATGAACAAATAAACAGGCGTGAGAAACCCCATATAGGGCCTGGAGTGCGTCTACATGTTGGCCTAGCTTGAGTTTGTGCTGGTGCCGCTGCTGGGTCTCCAGGTGACCAACACACACTGTCACTCAAAGGCAATCTGGCCCGCAGTGTCCCAGGCTGGCAGCCTTGACCCAGAGCGACCAATGCCTCTCCCTCTTTTGCCACTAGAGGGCAGGGGCGGCCTGTGCATTCTGCTCACACAAGTCAGTCCTGCCAACCGGCTGCAAAGGCACCTTGGGCTTCCCACTGAACAGAACACCAAATGGCTCTGCCAAGATGCCTCTAACTCAGGGTCAGCACAGAGGTACCAGTGGAGACAAGGCATTAAATGCAATCCCCCTATCCTCACTCTGGGTGGGAGGCTGAGGCTGGAGTCTCTCCCTGCCTTCCCAAACTAAGGGCTCAGAGCCCCCTCTGTGTTCTGACTCCAGGCAAGTCACCTTTTGGAGAGACAAGCTTGGCGTCTGATTCCTACACCTCACTCCTCAAACGGAAGAAGGCAACAGTTCCTAACCCTCATGAGTAGAAACAGGCCCACAGAATGAGACAGAGGAGGGGACTCTCAGCGTGTGCCCAGTGGTGTAAGAGATAAAGGCTCCTGAGTGCTCTCTGCATGTCTTGTCTCTACTGACCCTGCAAGCACTTTGGGGAGGTGAGTATGGTCATTCCAAGATGACACAGGAGGGGACTGCAGGTCTCCACAGTTGCTCAGCTTCTGCATGACCAGGCCAGAGCTCGGGCACAGGGTGGACCTGAGTCCCAGTTCCTGCTGCTGCCCCCACTGGACCACCACTCATGGGGAGACCAGGGCTTTGGAAAAAAGAGCAAACCCTGGCCTGTGGACAGGGTAAAGGAGCTCCAGGACATATCAACTCGCAAAGCACTTGACTGACTCAAACACTTCTCATCTGATTATCTGATTTTCACAACAAACCTACAAAAGAGAATGGTTCAATCTCCATTCTAGACCTGAGGACACAAGGCCAGGCGAAGTGCCTGCCCCATGCTGGCCACCCACAGGCCCTCTGAGCCCAGGGGCAATCTGAGCAGAGCTGGCAGCTCCTGGGTCCCATGACGGGAGACTGAGAAGCAGAGGCCACACTCTTCATCCACCTCCTGACTACTCTGGCCCTTCTACTTCTCTGCCACTTCTATGGCTCTGGCCCCTCCTCCATAGTGGGGGCACTGATCTCCACTGCCCTTCATCCAGCCCTCCAAGGTGCAAAGTAGCCTGCTCCTCTTGGGCCTGAATGAAAAGGTCAGAGATGTAAAGAAAACAAGACTATAGGCCTAAAACACCTTGCAGAAACTGCTTCTCCTTTTCAAAGATTTTGCTGAGACTAACATGAGTTTCTCTGGAACAAATCCTGGGCCTTTTCCTTTTTCTTTCCTCCTCAGTCCTGAATTCATTTGAATTCAAGGCAGCAGGAGCAGCAGGAGCAGCAGACTCAGCTGGGCACAGGCACTGGGCTGGGGCCCCAGTGGGAAGAAGGAGGGAGGATGTCTGAGAGTAGGGACAGCTCGGTGGAAGACGGGACAGCAGCCATGCACAAAATGGGTACTAAGGCTAACGAGGCTTATGTTGGGGCTCACCCCTTGCACTTGGTAGCTCTGAGATAACCTCATGTTAGGATGAAGCTCTGCAGGGGAAAGTTCCTGTGCCCACTGTGGGTTGCTTGGAGGAGGGAGTGACCTGCACCTGGAACCACAGAGTTGTCACCCCCTGTCGCTGCCTTTGTGCTGGGAGCCAGGTTTGTGTTGGCGGGAGACACAGTAGGGATGGGGCTCCACCTCCCTGCACCAACCGCCCTTCTAGGGGCTTACACTAAGCAAGACCAGGCTGCAGCAGACCCGTAGCCCCTGGACTAGCTGAGGGATAGGCTTCTCTCTCCCTGAGAAGACAGCACCCCATTTATTTATCTGCAAGGTCTGCTCTGAGCCAGGATCAAGCCAACATCATCGCTTCTCCTGCTGCAACTGCAGAAAAAATTTTGCAGACTTCTGCTACTTTCTCTAAGACATTTGAAGTTCTCCAAATGCTCTTCTGATCATAGCTATGAGCAGGTCACAGCACCCTTGTCCTAACTAACTGGGGCAGAGGGGAAGGACAGGAGGTGGCAGCTCTGTGCTTTGCCGTGCACCATCAGTCAAATTGACAGAAGCATACAGGAAGGCCACCACCCGGGGCTGTGAGCAAATGCATTCTAAGGATAAGGGAAGTGGCTGGCGCGGGTACTCAATCAATATTGCTGGATGAAGGAACTGGTGGCATGCTTGCTCATTTTGAACTAAGTAGCTCTCAGAAACATCCAGATAGGTAGCCGTTCTTGCTTTGGAAAGTGGCAGTGCTGTGATCCTCCTTCTCTTGCCTCTGCAAGGGGAGCCAGAGGACTCTCTGACCCCAATAGAGGTGGCCACAGTCCCTGCTGAGGGGAAGAGGGAAGAGAATGCAAATGGGAAGAGGACTGCAGAGGCTGGCGCAGCTGCAGCAGCAGTGGGGGCCTGGGGCACTCGAGGGCAGCAACTTGTCCTCCTGTGCCCTCCCAGGCTGTGCTCATTGGATGGGTCCAGGTCCTCCTCCTCCTCGTGAGTGGAGGAGTTGAGGTGTTCCCTCAAAGTCTCTTTCAGTGTGGGAATTCAGTAGCCAGTAGCTGGGGTTCTGCTGGGGCTGCTAGCAGGAGAGAATGGCTGGTCTGGATGCAGGTAAAAGGTGCTCTGTTTAGCTGCCACCTCCTGTCCTTCTCTGTGCCCTGGACCTCCGGACCACAACCAGGACTCGGTCTATCCTTCCACAGTATGGTGGACTGAAGGGCACCAGGGCTAAGACCCTGAAACCCTTAGTGGAGACAGTGAGGGGAACAGAACCGCTGTACCTCCAGACAGAATGCACAGGAGGGGCGCCCTGGGGCTGGTCCATCATGCGAGTGCCATCACCAGGAGCTGTGCTCTCGAGAGCCAGATTCTGGGGCCAAACAGATTTTGCCTGGCTATGGATCTTGCTGGGATTCACAGAGGTTGAGCAGGGGTGCCAGCTCTCTACTCTCCCCACACCCCGTCAGAGTGCCCAGTGGCCCAGCCGATTCCTGGGGTCAGGACTGGCCTGCCTCCCCTATAGGTCTGGCTCACCAGCTAGTTTTGTGACTTGAGCAAACCACGTATCCTCTGAAGCCTCAAGGATGGCATTGGAAATTCGCACATGTCTAACATCCTTAGGGGTGTCTTAGGTTAGCCACTCATGGCAAGCATCACCCAAGGCTTGGTTCTCATTCTTCCATGCCCTACTTGTATAACCTCATAATTCTGGAATGTTTAGGGTAGATGAGAACTTATCCAAGTCTCTCATGCCCAATACATGCCCAAAGAGGGCAGGTGCCATGTCTAAGGTCACACTGCCACTTAAGACCAAGTGGAGACCAAGGCCTCATCCCATCCTGTTGAGTCCAGTCACAGTCCTCTTCATCTTTTTGTCTCTCTCTATACCTAACCTTCACCAAAATGGTCTTTCCTCTGCCTTTCAAAAAGCCTGACAAAGGAAAGAAAGAAACAGACAAATACAAAGATGGAGAGCAGAGTTGAATTAACATTTTACATAAGAAAATGTGCTGTTTCATTTCAGATCACAGTCCCCAAGAGGTGGAACTGTATTTTCTCTATGTTCCGTGCTGCAGTGACAGAGGGCACTGTGGGAGGGAGAGTGAACACCTGCCAGGCCCTCTGCAGCTGCTTTCCCGTCTACCTGTGTGTGCAGGTATGCCCAGGCACAGCACACAGCCAGGCACTCCACGTGCTCTCCTTCCCCAGAGAGAGACCTCCAGATCACCAAAGGGTGTGTGGCAATTACAGGAAGGGATGACCTAGGCCTCACCCCTTTTTACTCATCTAGTAAAACTCTGTTACAAACAGAGTTTAAATGAAACCCAGAGAAATGAAGACTCTTGGCTACAAATTCACAGAGGAAGTTAGCTTCTGTCCTGGGGCAAGAACTCAACTTTCTAGATTGTGGCTGATGGAATGATTTGTATAGTTTAGGTGTGGGTAATGACCTATAGTTAGGTATGGGTCATGAAAGTAATTCTGTGGGATCTATACATTTTATTGATAAAATAAAATTAGGCAATAATAGAATAAAATAGAATAGAATAAGAAGGCAGTCAGGTTAGTGCTGTTTTAAAAGGATTTGTTTCATTTGCATGTATGTGTGGCTATATGTACACATGTATGTATGTGCACACACGTGCATGGGGGTTCTCAGCATTATGACATACAGTATTTTTCTTACTGTGGGTTGGCAGCAGAAATAGTTTGAAGGTTATTCACTTAACCTAAAGTATAAAGTACTCTTTCAAATAGTGGTGCTAGTAACTCCTAGCATCATGCTTTTGGACAACTGTTTTGATCTGCCTGAACTTGGGTTTCCAGTCTGTATATTGAGAATACTGAGAGAATCTATCTCATAAAATTGAGAAAACTAATTAAAACAATCCGCATAAGATGCTGAACATAGTACCTGACACAAGTCAATGTTAACTATTAAATGCATGTGTGCTGTTTTGTACACACACACACACACACACACACACACCAAGGACCCATATTCCAAGGGAAACAAACCACAGCGGCTGGGCTCAGGAGAAGCAACCTCTGCAGAGGGACTTGAGTGACCCTGAGGGAGGGCACGCATACCAAAGCAGGGCCCCCACGCCTGAAATTCCTCAACTCAATCGTGGTTAAGCACCTGCTCCCTGAAAGCTTTCAATGTAGGTAAAAATCTCATCTCTACCTTTGCAGGAGAATGGACCATTTGGGATCTCCTGGACAATGAAGGGAGGCTTTAAACTGAGGAGAGAGATTGGGATCCTGAAGATAATCTTTACACCCATCATAAGTCTGTCCAGGCAGTCGGTCTTCCTAACTCCGTGTCTTCCTTCTAGAGCAGCAGGAGACATGTGGAACTCACTGCCTTCGGAGAGCTGTAGGCCGGAACTGAAGGGCAATGGGATAATGCTGCTGTAGCTGCCCTCTGGGATTTATTTGTTTTCTGTACACAAATAAACTTCTCTCATCCCTCTGCGGAAGGATGGATTTAGGGGGAAGGACGGGGAGCCTCTCAGAATCTTTTGCATCCAGGGATGTGAGTGGATTTTTATATTTAGCAGATGACTCACCTCCAAGCACATTAGTCACTGCCTTCCAGCTCCATCCTGGCAGGCTGGGTGCTGGGGATCTCAGGGGGGTGAGATCAGACAGGAGATGGGGAGAAAGAGTAAAAGAGGCAAGAGACTGGGGATTGACGTGAGAGGAAGCAAGATTAGCGCCCTGGAGCAGAAGGCCCAAGGAAAGAGGGTGGCCAAGTCCTGCCTGGCAGAGAAGATCCAGGGAAGTTCTGGCACAGTGTTGCCCTGAGCACCCTTGTCACAGAGGAGGCAGGAAAGAGAGGGGCAGGGCCCAGAATACTTGGCTCTGATGCCCCAACTCTGGCCTGGCTCACACGCTCATGAGCCCTCTGAGCGAGTGTCACCCCTTGGTTGTGCGAGCAGCTCTCCAGCCTGGGCCCCATGCATGGGCTGGCATGACTGTGACAGACGGCTCGAGTAGGGGTCTTCAGAGAGTGTCACCAGAGCATGCCAGGGTCAGGAGCCTGAGCTGGGCAGATAAAGAGAGCATTCCAGAAAGATGCTGTGTGTCATGAGAGAGGAAGGACTGCAGGGGAAGGAGGAACATACGGGAATTGGCAAAGACTCTCAAGTGGTCCCCAATGTCCTCTGGGTTAGAAGGCCCTAGACACTGTATGGACAATGATGACTCCAGCCCCACCCTTGGCCTGCTTCATTCTTTGGGGGCAGGTGGTCCATAGAATCTTCTCTTCAAAGAGACTCAGGATTCTCACTCACGTTGGGAGGCAAAGCCTGCAGGTTAGGAGCAGGAAGGTGGCACCTGATGCTCTTAATATGTTGCCCTGTGAGATTAAGGTGGCGGGGACACTTTTCTGTGCCTCAGTTTGCCAATCAAAAAATGAGATGCTTGCCCACATAGGAGAAAAACTCATTCCAATTCAAGTTGGGAGGAGGGGTAACGAGAGAGGGGAAAGGGGAGAGGGGAGGGGCTGGGGTGCTTTAACTGAACGGGCACCATGTGGGGTGTTTGGCACGCCTTTTGAGTGTGGGACATAATCACAAGAGGGACTCTACCTAATAAAATCAAATACTTTGACCTGGTTGTTTGTGCTCTCACATTAACCTAAAATACATTTACTTTTCAATGAAAAAAAATAATAAAATGAGATGCTTAAAAATTGTTTTAATATTTAGACAAAACAAGAAAGGAGTATAAAGTTGGCTTGTATATTACACTTCTTAACTAGAACTGAGAGGGGCCCCAGGAGGGGTAAAGTACACCTGCCTGGATCCCACAGCCCCAGAAAGGACAAAGGTCATCCCAAAGTAGCTTCCTTTCATTCTCTCCACGACCCTCGGGGTGGGTACCCCTACTCCATTGCCAAGGGGAAGAAACTGAGGCTGAGAGATAAATGGCCTCCATGTTTGGGTGGCCAACACCAATAACAAGCCCAGAGCCCATGTCTGTTATTATTATTATTTTTTTTTCCACTTCTCTAAAATGTCACTTCGCTTTGTCACCAGAGTCCTCTGGGTCACTTAACAGACCTGCCAGGTTCTTACCAACATATTCCACAATCCACATGTGGGGTGTGGATTTCTCCCAATGACATCTCTGTCTTCTTTCCCCCTTCTGTCCACAGGGCCCTAATTTACAAAGGCTCCCTTTGGTTCTCAACGTGGCCTTCACCTTCTCTTCACTCTAGGGCCATTTCCTCTAATTCTAGAGGCTGTGTCCACCAAGACTACCATGTGAAGATCATCCTGGGGAACCCCAGGCCTCCCCTTCTTTCCTGCCCCATTGCCCACTGTTCGTGCCCAGCCTTGCTGGCCTCTGGGCGTTTGAGTCTATTTCCCTGAAGTGTGGAGGGTTCTTGCTGACATTGCTGGTTTTCCTGGACTCTGATCTCTGAGGTCCAGGATTATGTCTTCTCATTTTTCTGCCTCCCTCATAACTTAGTTTGAAGCCTTGTACCTGGAGAAACACTCTTTGCTGACAGTAGATCAACCATGAAAAGGAGTCTTCCAGAGGTGCCCGTGCAGAGCCTGCACCACCCACCTTGAGTGGCAGAAAACCAGCTCTGCCCCTTCACTCAGGGCAAGGCCACAGGTGTCTGCTGCCCCTGCTATGCACAGAAGGGACTCTGCTGTGGAGAGCAGGGGCAGCAGACACTCTCTGTTGCCAGCCAGAGTCAACAGGCAAGAGGCCTCAACAGAAATAGAAAAGCATAGTCCTGGCTGGGTGCAGTCACTCACACCTGCCATCCCGGCACTCTGAGAGGGTGAGGCAAGAGGACTGCTTGAGCTCAGGAGTTCAAGACCTGCTTGAGCAAGAGTGAGACCCCATCTCTACTAAAAGTAGAAAAACTAGCTGGGTGTTGTGGCAGGTGCCTGTAATCCCAGCTACTCAGGAGGCTGAGGCAAGAGGATCACTTGAGCCCAAGAGTTTGAGATTGCTGAGAGCTATGATGCCATGGCACTGTACCCAGGGTGACAGAGTGAGACTCTGTCTCAACAAAACAAAACAAACAAACAAAAACAGCACAGTCCCTGGCCTCAAGCAAGTATGTGTGTATGTTATGTGCAGTCCTACATTTTCCTCCCCCCACGCCCCGCTCTTTCTCCCTTCTCCCTTCCCCCAATAGTACACCTTCTCACCAATGAACCAAA
Organism: Loris lydekkerianus; assembly: GCA_963574355.1. Taxonomy (NCBI): domain Eukaryota; kingdom Metazoa; phylum Chordata; class Mammalia; order Primates; family Lorisidae; genus Loris; species Loris lydekkerianus. Next base: position 33,693 of record CAUYPK010091537.1, on the reverse strand, counting down.
CTGCAAACCTCCCTGAGGATGGGGCAATGGGCTTCCTGTCTACCCACCCCTGACGCCCCCACCTCCAACGCACACACCTGCTGCTGCTGGGTTTGTGATAGACCAGTTGTGATGAGAAAAGCAAATAACCACAAAGCAGATGTAAGAGAGGATGGAAAGATTTCTAGAGGCGTCCTCAGAGAGCCTAGTTTCATATTCCTGATCTCTCATCTCAGTTATCCTACCCAGAAAACAGTGAAAATAGCGTCTACATCACAAAAACAATTGAGGGGATTAAATGAGACCACGCCTATTGAACGTGACCGGCAAAGTACTGGCTCGTAAAACACATTCACAAAACGGCAGCTTATGAACTAAGTTAACTTTAAGCTCGTGCAAGCTTTGTGGGAGCCAAACAACAAAAGGACGTGCCTTAAAAGCAACACTCCCCTGCTATGTGCCAGATACCGTACTGTACGCTTTGGTCATGCTACCTCACCCTGTAATGCTCACATCAATCCTCTTCTACAGGAGAAGAAACTGAAGCTCAGAGAAGTCAAATTACCCACCTAAGTCACTCAGCTAGATCTGGCCACGCCCTACATAAAATGGATGTTTGTTGAAGTCCCGAGTTGGAGCTCATTCCACTCATTTCAATAATAGTGCTTCAAACACTCAAGAAAATTTAGAAAAGGAATTTTTTTTTTTTTCGAAATAGGCTTTTAAAGAAAGTTGTGGGAAGATAAGGGAAGGAAGAAGGAAGGGACAGCTACAAAGAACCCTTGGCCATTTCTTTAAGAACAGGTGGTTTAGCAGGAGAGAGGAGGCTAAACTGTGAGCAGTAGTCACAAGCACAGCAGAGGCCATGGCAGGGCCGAGCGTACCCAGCAAGCTATCAGGAAAACACTCTAGTCATAACAAGCACAGATTGTGCCCAGGAAGGCCCATGGGTGTCAGAGAGCCTGGGTGTGTGCGTAGGGGCCCTGGGGGAAGCAGGAAGTGGCTGTGAGTGTAAGCTGCATGTTCCGGGTCAGGTGCATATTCGGGGTCACAAATGTGAAGTCCTTGGGACAAAAGGCATTATAGCTCTTCCTGACAAGTACAAGTCCCTTGGATCCAAGATTCAAGGGAGGAAGAAGGATTGCTCTTCCTTCACATCTCTCCCGATTTCCTGAAAAACTCTTACTGTCTGGAAGACAGCAAATGCAGCTGGGAATTTCTCCTGTGGAAATGAATGTCAGAGAGCAGATTCCCAACTAAGTCACTTCCTGGTCGATGGCCTCCTAGGAGGCTGGCCAGCTAAACCCCGGACAGCAGCACTCACTGCCTGGGAAGGCCAGTGGTTGTTGCATTGTGCTCCCTGTTTTCCCCACCAGACGGAGTCCCCCTGGAGGAGCCGGGGACATGGTGCACCTGTGATTCCCCATGTACCCAGCAGAGCTCTTGGCGTGGAGCAGACATTTAATTATATTTATTGAGAGTCTATTATGGAGATTGCCATTTAGTGGTTCCTCGAAGCCCTGGAAGACATCACAACACTTTCCAACCATTTATTGTTTGTTATTTACCAATTTGTGATTAATAATTGAAACTCTAACCTTGAAAGCTGAACAGGCCGAGGAAACTGGGAGCTGGGGATTTCTTACTTCTCTGTCTTCCACCTTTTGTCCGTCACGTACCTTTTTAGGACCTGCTTCTATGATGTTCTGAATAAGAGGAAGGGAAGGAAAGGAACTTAAGCAGTCTTGTTCTTTCACATCAAGTAGACCCTTTGCGGTTTGAGTTGTAGATTGTGGCTTGGCAAATACAAAGCCAACTGAGTGCAATTCTGCTCTTAGAAATGTGGTAGGGCTACACTTCCTGGGAGCCACTGGCCCTCTTATCGGGCAGTTTTTGCAAGCTTTCATTTGAATTTTTCCCTCCTGGGTTTTCCACCTTACTGAGGTTGAGAGGATAGCCTCCCATTGCCACATTCTGTCAACTCCTTTCTCCTTAACTTTGCATCCAGATATCTTTGAGGCCAAGTACCGCAATTCATAGGTTTACAATGTGCTGACAATTCATCAAAATGTTCTTGCCTTAAAAGCCATAGAAGCCTAAGATGCCCAAGAAGCATTATTTGGTTTGGTTCTTCAAGTTTCTCTCTTCTCAGTAATAAGGAATTCTGCCAGAAGTAACCAGCCCTCCTCACACTGAGGGCAGGAGGCATCTCATGTAGCTCTGGGACCAGGCATCCAGCTGCAAGGTCTGGAGCAGGGAGCCTGCCTCTGCCTTCCATTCACTCTCTTAGGGGCTGGGGTAGAGGCCCACGGCTTCTGCTCTTACATTCCTTCCATGGTCCAGCAGAGCCAGCTGGCAGCAAAAGGAACCCTTCAACTTCACCCCGTGCTGGCTCTGGGGAATTGCATATACCACTTATAACAGTAGCACTTCATAGAGAAACTTTGAAAAGGCATGTCAACTTGTGTTTTCCCAAGTGATTAATAAGAAAGTCATAAGTTTAGAGTTCTGTCCTGATGAGGGTCCACATTTGACTCAATTTCAATTTTCTGCATCTTTTATAACCACATGGTACTCTGGCCCCCTGTGAACTAGTAGAAGCAAAACAATGAATCTGGATCTCCCCATCCCGGATCTTGCAGGGAACTCAGCTCCACATCTTCACCTGTGTGATTCCAAACTGTCATAACAGCCCTGCAATGTAAATATGGTCATCTCTACTTCTGCAGTCCAGCAAATAAAGCAAAGTTAATAAACATAAAGTTGGGTGCCTAAAACTACATAGCCTGTAAGTGGTATTAAAAGTCAAAATCCAATACCAGATTTGTCTCATTCCAAAATCCATGTTCTTTGCGTCTTAATGAGCGTTTAGCATTTAAAGGCAGGTTCCGTTATCTGTGATGGTCACCAAGGAGGGGAAAAAGTGCTAATGCATGTTAGAAAGACTTTCATTAGCAAGGTGCAAGGGAGAGAGAGAGAGACAGAGAGATTCTGGTTAACTTTCACATAACCAGGAAAGTGCATTAGCCAGAATAGCATAGCTTCTGAAGAATTCAAATGCAGCTCCTCAAGATGTGACAGCTATGTGGGTTGTCACAATGGGAATTTCAAAGAGTTAGGGAGGATGCTTATACCTTTCCAAAGTTGTTTTCTATCATTCTGCAGTTTTGGGCCCTCCATGCTATATGCATGTGAGGGAGTGTATGTGCATGTGAGTGTGTGTGTGTGTGCACAGACTTTTGTGCAGGTGAGCAAGTGTGTGCATATGAGCAGTGCGTGTGTGTAATAGATACGTGAGCATGTGAGCAAGTATGTGCATATGATTGTGTGTGTGAGTGTGTGCACAGAATGAATGTGTGCACCTGCACAGAATATGGAGGGTGGTGACGCTAAGAGAGAATCTCAAGCATAATCTAGTCACATGATTGCTTTAGCCAAGGACAAAGAAATGGATCATATCGCCAAGGACCAACAGGATGGATTAGATAAACCATTAAGTAATTGATATGTTTCTTAGCAACTGAATAGCATGGTGCTAAAAACAAAAATAAATTGACTTGCATCCATATAATTGGTTGTGCAAACAGGCAAGGCTGCAATTATAAACACATAACTAAGCATGGAACAAGGGCTGAGCTGTTTTCCTTTTATAAGAGACCTCATAGGCCTTTCTTTGCAGTATGGCTCTCAGTTAGGGAACCCATTTAATGAGTCCAGCACTCCCTGAATGGCCTTTCAGATTACTTTCCCACAGCTTGGCCTATCCATGGATCACCAACAGCTTCCCTGCTAAACAACCAGACCCCATAGGCCTCTGCCCCATAGGACTTTACAACTCCAGATGAAGACCCAGTTGTGCATGGGGGATGGAGGATGAAGGCATCCATCTTGTGGCCATTGAAGCTCATCTAAATCAACTGCTAGGTCTATTCACTCTTCTAAAATTAGGGGAGAGTCAAACAGATGAATGATGGATGGATGGATGGATGGATGGATGGGTGGGTGGATGTATGAATGAACAAATGGAAAATAGTGAAGAAATAAATCAAGAGATGTATACAGAGTGGTTTTTCATGCCAAGTAGAGAGATGGGCACTTCTTCATAAGTTATTACCTGATTATGACATAGAGGACTAGAATCCAGGTCTTCATAAGAAATTATCTATAAACAACTCCTGGAAAAAGCCCAGCTAGAGAAATTATATTTAGGGAAGAGGATAGGAGGAATGGTGATGTATCCACTCCTCTGGGCATTCTGAATTCATCTCATATCAAGCTAAATTCTGGAAGCAGTGGCCTCGCAGGAGCTCTACAGAGCTGTCATCACTAAACTTCACTTTAATGCTATGCCCTCGGCTGTCACCAAAATCTTCTGTGAAATCCACTTCTGCTGATTTATTGTAAATTTGTGGTTGATAAAATTGTCTACTCTGTCATTCATGGTCACACATAAAAAATTCATTATGTAATTTTGTCTCCTTTCCCATTTTACGTTGGCTGGTGAGAAGCTCAAGGCAAACATGATGATCAATCATTATGAGTAGATTGGCCTACAAGATTAGCATACTTTTAAGTTGGTCTACACAAAATTTTTCCTGCGTCAGTAAGTTTACCATACCTTTATTTATACCTAGACCTTTATGTATATCATCTATATACCTAGTTGTGAACTATCTCAGATCCTTTTTGGGGGAAAGAGTTAATAAGGTAAGTAAAAATAAATTAATAAAAGCACATGATTTGTGTAATACTATGCTTACCTCTAATGGAGGCTGAGAACAAATATATTCAAATAAGACTAATGCCCAACACACATATATAGGGTCTGGGAATCAATTCCATTCCACTGCACAGTCTGGCATGCACAGCCATGAATATGCACATCCACTGGGACCCCTGGAAGTATTCACGGAAGTGCACGCTCACAGATTCTCAAACTTGCTCTACTACCCCCGTCTCCAACATTCTCTACCTCAGCCCTGAGGTCTGGCACAATCCAAGACTCAGAATGCAGTCTGAGGACGACATCATTTACTTGCATATAGTCAAGATTTAACTGGTTTTGTTAACACACATGCTGAATCTCTGCCTCTGCTTACTGCCATCTTCAGTGGGTTTACTCCTAGACTTTAGGGATTTGGTTTCTCTTCTCAGCCACCCAGTGTTCGGTAGGGAAAGCAAGCATTTCACAGAAGTTTGGGGTGTCTGTTTTGGCCATCATTTCCTGAATTCTCACTGTGTTCTAATCAATTGCCTGGTTAGATGCATGGCTACATGCACTTTACAAGTAGGGAAACTGAGGACGAAGAAGTTCACTCACTTCCAAAGGTCACACACCTGAACCCAAAGCTATCTGATTGCATAGTCTGAGCCTTTTCCTCCACCTGACTCTTAACTAGAGGGCGATGCCAAAGACGACCAGTGTGGAACACAATGTGGGGAGGATGCCCGATTTCCCACCTCCTCACATGCTATATCACAGCCACCTATTAAAACCACTTCATGCCAGGCAAAAGACCTGACCATAATGTGACAGACAGATGACAAAGGCAGGTAGATGAGAGGATAACTGACAGGTTATCCTCTTTTAAAGAGAAGGGAGTAAGCCCAATACCTTTCCCTAAGGCAAGTATTCTGGCAAAGTCTAGGCCTGGTTACCTGTGTTTCCATCTGTCCTAGGTCCACCTAGGACCCCTAGGTACTTGCACTTCTGAATCTCAGGACTACTAATATTTGGGGGTAGACAATTTTTTCTTTTTTTCTTTTTCTTTTCTTTTTTCTTGTTTTTTGTTTGTTTGTTTGTTTGTTTTTTGTTTTTGTTTTTTTTTTGAGACAGAGTCTCACTTTATTGCCCTTGGTAGACTGCCGTGGTGTCATAGCTCAGAGCAACCAAACTCTTGGGGTTAAGCGATTGTCTTGCCTCAGCCTCCCCAGTAGCTGGGACTACAGGCACCCACCATTTTGCCCAGCTATTTTTAGAGACAAGGTCTCAATCTGGCTCAGGCTGGTCTCGAACCTGCGAGCTCAGGCAATCTGCCCGCCTCAGCCCTCCCCAAGTGTTGGATTACAGGCGTGAGCCACCGCCTGGCTGCATGATTCTCTCTTGTGGGGGCTGTCCTATGCATGGGTGGCATCCCTAACCACTACCCATGAGATGCCAGTAGCATTGGTCCCAAGTAGGATAAGTAACAATGTCTGCAGACATTGCCAAATGTCCCCTAGGGGTGAGATCACACCAGGTTGAGAAGCATTAGTCTTAGTTTGGAGAAATGTCATAGAGTGGGGCTGCTAATGTGCAGGGCCTATAGACAGGCAGACAGAGGGGACTAGACAGCCCCAGCCAGCTAAGTCCTCAGGCCAGGAGGGGCCTCTGGACTAGAAGGAGACTCCAGGAGCCATGTCACTGACTGCTGCCAGCCCCTTAGCCTGAGTGCTGTCTCGGAGTTAACTCCTCACCACCCTCTGCCCTGGCGCTGGAGAAATGGGATAGAAGTCAAGGCCTGGGCCCTTCTAGTTTTCTGGGTGTTTGTAGTTTCAGTCTTTATGATTTGGAATTTGTAACAAATAGGCCAACCTAGGCTGAAGTTTCCTTTTTCCCCAGCTGAAGGGAGGGCTGGCCAAGCTGCTGAGTGGTACAAATCAACAAGATGGCAAATGGGTGAGTTCTGCTACCTCCTTCCCCCCAAGGAACGACCTGTTCAAGCTTCAGAGTGACATGTTCTTCCCTGAAGGACCCGTCCTACATCCTGCAAGCAGCACACAAGAGTGATCTCATCGTGAGAGTGGACCCCAGGAACCTCCAGGAGCTCACTTTTCAGAATACTCTGAAAGTCAGTTCTTGACAAGCTCATAATCTGATTTCTCAAAAATTCAGAATACCTTTCTCCCAGACGAGGTTGGCTTTACTGATCATGGCTATGAAGCTGACCCCCGTGGGGTACAGCTAAAACTGTGTGCCAGGCCCTCCCCCAGGGTGGCCATGCCCTGAGCCCTCTGGAGCGTGGCTGGCCTGACTCTCTGAGGCAGGTGGTGTCTGACCACTCTGTGGCAGTGTCTTCTGGGGGTTGGGTCCCAGGTGGCTACCTGGGCTTATCTGCTGAACCAGGCCATGAAGTAACTCTTAGCTCCTCTTACACCAGTGGTTGTCAACCTTCCTAATGCCGCGACCCTTTAATACAGTTTCTCATGTTGTGGTGACCCCCAACCACAACATTTTTTTCATTAGCAACCACTAACCTTAGGTTAGGGAACCATTGCCTTACACAAACAAAAGGTCCTCTACTCCAGGGCTAGTCCTCACCTCTTCCACCTCCATACAGACACCCCCGGATTTTTTTTTTTTTTTTTTTAATTCAATTTTGAAAAGTCACACCCAAGTCTTAAACCTACATGCTTTGGAGAGAACCTGACTCTGACTGCCTTCTCTGTCACCTTGCTCTCAGTGAGTAGCCTGCAGGCCAGCAGCACCCACAGCCATCCAGAGAGCTGGTTAGAAACGCACAGCTCAGGCCCCATGCAGACTGCCAGAGTCCATCTGCCTGTCAGCAAGGGCCCCACGTGACCTCCCACACACCAATATCTGAGAAGCACTGCTTTTCCCCAGAAGCTGGGAATGTTCTCCCCAAGGTTCTGGATCCTGGGACTGTGCCCTTCGGGATTGGCTGCCCCTCCTCCTGTAATCCGGTAGCTCTATCCTGATGTAAATGTCCAGGGAAGAAGTTGCTTCCCCTGTCCTCATCAGCCTGTTCACAGTCTCACAGCCCCAGCAGCCAGGAAGGTCTTTTCCTTGTGGGGCCTCCATCTCTCCTACCACAATTGCAGCTGAATTATGCTCACTCTGTCCTCAGCACATCACTCTTTTAATAACACTTCATTTGCTTAATGATGGTGAGTCACAGGCTGTTTTATGGCTCATTTCTGCTTGTTTTCAGAGAAGAAACCTGAGGGGCAGCCTCATGTACTGGTCCCTGGCACACAGCGGGGGATGCAGCCAGACACAGGAAACAAGTCAGCTGCTAGAGAAGGTGAGGGACAGGACTCAAGGCCCTGCCTCCCACCCGCGCTCCTGGAGACTCTGCTTTCAGAGCAGAGGCCTAGAAATCTCTAGAAACAATGGCTCACGCTGTGCCTGACATGACAATATACAGACTGCGTTTTGTCGTGTCGCGAAGCCAAGAGAAGCTAAGGGAGGAATGGAAGGTGGGCAGTCGCCAAGCAGGCAGAAGGTTCTGCAGCCCCTTTTCCAATGCCTCCTCCCCTTACCCTGGGGCTTGGGTTGGGAGGCACAGGCTGGTCTGGGGTTTTTCCGCTCCACAGGCAGAGTTCCCCGAGGACAGATGGCTGTGCAGTCCTACAGGCCCTGTGTGGCTCCCCTGGGGCCTTGCTCTGAGCCCTACCAACGCTGAATGATTCCCATCCACAAAAGGGGAGCGCAGAGCCCTGATTTTTCTAATAACATATGTATCTTTGGAATGCTGTTTCCTGAGAGGGCTGGGTAGGTAAGTGGGGGGAAATATGAATTGTCTCCTTCAGCTGCTCAGGTGGGCTCCTCGTGAGCCTGTCTCAAGAACTTCCACCTGCGTGATGGTCTTGGGAGTTCCTCCCTGTGGTTTAACCTGCCTTCAGGAGCCCTGCCAAAGTTTTAAGGACCAGCTGAAATTCAGACTCATCTAGGTCACCTTCCCAGGTTCCCCTGTGAGAATGAATTAAACTTCCCCTTTCTCTGGGTGTGTCATAGGTAAGTCTGGTACAGCCTTTTGCATGCTCTGGCTTCTATTTGCATTATTTGTGATGGAGTCAGTGTTGTGACTCCAGAGTCAGCCAGCCAGACACAGTTCAAATATGAGCCCTGTTACACACTAGCTCAGTGCCTTGGGCAGTTGACTTAACCTCTCTGAGACTCAGGTTACCTGACTGCCGAATGGGTATAATAGTAATCATGACTATCTCCTGGGAGTGACAGAGGAATAAATGAGGTGGTGCATGCCACATGTTGTGCACGAAACAGGAGCTCACACAGCACCTGGGACCATGGTCCACATAGCCGCTGATGACGGTGATTCTGGTGGGGATGAACCGCTGGCCACTACACTGTACCACTGAAGAGACAGAGCTGTTTTTAAACCACCTTTGACCCCTGAAGTCTCTAATCACTCGCCTTTTCGACAAGAACTGACTACCTCTTGCTTTGATGATTAAATGGGTTCACCAAAGAGCCCAAGAAATTTTAATATCCTTTTTCTTTAAGAAAGAAAAAATAGTTTGTTGTACTGAAGTTTCAATACCCTGAATTAAGGCTGCTTGCTAGTAAGAAGAGGAGGTTAATGGGTAGGGGTTGAGCCCCAGGAACTGAAAAGTAATTTCCAAAGAGACTACAACTTTGTGATGTGGGCTTCTTCTCACTGGGGTGAGGCGATATCTCAGGATGGTTTTGATTTGCATTTGTCTGATGAGTAAGGACGATGAGCATTTTTTCATATGTTTTTAGCCATTCGCCTATCTTCCTTGGAAAAGATTCTATTCTAATACAGCCTCTTTGAAAAGAACCATGGAGAATCCCTAAAGAACTCAAAATAAACCTGCCATTTGATTCTGTAATTTCATTACTTAGGCATTTGCCCAGAAGAAAAAAATCACTTTGTTATAAGGACACTTGCACTAGATTGTTTTTTTTTTTTTTTTTTTTTTTTTTTGTTGCTCAATTTGTAATCGCCAAGCTGTGGAAACAACCTAAATGCCCATCAACCCAGGAATGGATTAATAAACTGCGGTATATGTACACCGTGGAATACTATTCAGGCATAAGAAAAGATGGAGACTTTACATCTTTTGTATTAACCTGGATGGAGTTGAAACACGTTCCTCTTAATAAAGCATCAGAAGAACGGAAAAGCAAGTATCTCATGTGCTCAATACTAACATGAAACCAGTAGATGATCTAATACAGGCCCATTTAAGAGAAAAACTCAATTCAATTCAAATTGGGGGGAGGGATAAGATAGGAGGGAGGAGAAGGGAAGGGGAAGAGGGGAGGGGAGGAGGGAGGAGAATGGACTCCCGCGTAACGGGCACAATGTAAGGGTATTTGGCACACCTCTTAGCTATGGGACATAACTACAATGGGGCTCTACCTAACAAATGCAAACATTGTAACCTAATTCTTTGTACCCTCAAATTAACCTGAAATTTATAAAAAGAATTATATATTTGGAAAAATTAATAAATATGATATATTTTGAGTTCTCAATCAATTCATGAAGTATCATGGAAAATAATTTTAAATTGTTCTTCAATTCATGAAGTAGCGACGAAAATAATTTTACGGTTGGGGGTCACCACAACATGAGGAACTGTATTAAAGGGTTGCAGCATTAGGAAGGTTGAGAACCACTGGCTTAGAGAGTGTCTGTGAACAGATTGACCCAGGAAGAAACAAGCCTAACCCCAGAGTAGGGGCTATACGGGGTCTGGAGGAATCAGGTTATTTCAGGGACCTCAGGAGACTGGGTGTGGGGGAGAAGCTGATTGCCTCTTTCCAAATCAATGCCTTGTCCCAAATAACCCTCCCCAGGTCATGAGTTCCATCATGCCTTGAAGTGGAAAGAAATGCTGGCTTCTGCTCTATACCACAAGGAAAGCTCAGCTGACGCCAAAGCAGCAGTTGACTCGATGAGCCAGCACAGACATACCCACGCACAGCCAGGCTCCAGAGTCAGGCCCTGCTGCTCTCAACTCGCAGACAAATATTCTGAGCTATGGTACTCGCTGTCAATAAAAATAAGCAATTTCATGACAGTGTAAGAGGAAAGCGGGGCTGGCAGACAGGGGAACAAGGGCTCTGAGAGAAGACAGCTGTGCCTCTCTCCTCCCCAGAGGCTCACCGCCTGCCATCTTCTGCCACTACTAACAGCCAGTTCAGAGGCATGAAAGGTACTAAGTAGAAGATACCTGCCACCTGCAGGTGTACACCTGAAGTCTAGACCTCCTGGCTCTAAGTTCTGGACCCATGGGGTTGGGTATGACACTGCACAGGTCTCTAGATCACAGTTTCCAAATGTGGAACAGAACATGAAGAGACGCACAGACAAAGGAGGTGATGGCTTCAGGCTAAACACCAGATAACCACACGGTCAGCTGCCATTGTGTCGGTAGCCTCAGGGATAACAGCCACAAGTGGACTTCCCACCTCATACTTGTATCTGTTGACTGGCTCCTCACTAAACCCATCTTATACAGAGGGTGCCAAAAAAAAGTATGCACATTTTAAGAGATCTTGTATGTAAGTAAAATTGATCATTCCCCAAAAGTGTAGGAACTGCAGGTAAAATGCATGTGTGTAGCATGTCTAGGTACACTTGACCAGTAAACAATACCTTCAGTTCAATTTGGAAAAGTAATACATGGATAACATCTTTTAAAATGTGTCTACATTTTTTGGCACCCTCTGCACTCCTGACACTCAACTAAACTTCATCTCCCAGCCCCCTTGCACCTAGACTTGATCTGTGATTATTCCCGCCAATGGGATATGAGCAGAAACCACAGCCATCACTCTTCGGCTGAGGCAGTGAAGAGTGTGTGTTCTCCATTCTTTCTGCCACGAGTGGTCCCCCGCCCTGCACTTCTGTGTAACTGCTGGGCAAGGCCCCTGACCCACAGTGGGTTGTGATGAGAGTGGGATATAAACTCTTTTTGTGTTAAGGCACTGAGATTCCAAGGGCTACCTATCCTAGCAGCTGGGGTTACTTACCCAAACTGGCTATAGGCCAGACACTCCATTCTAGGAAGGACAAATAGTTACTCCGCGGCAGTGCTTTAGAGATTTGGTGAAAATATTACTGAGCTATGAGGTAGGAAACTCACAACTAGTCTGGGCTCTAAAACTATCACGCCGTTGATTTTGAGTGAGTTACTTTTTCTGGCTGTTGGTTACTGATCCACATTATGGGGGGTATGGAACTAAATGGGCACGATCATTCCCCATTGCTCCAAGATCCTTATGACAGGCAAAGGTGGCTCAGGTGTGCTGACTGATGCATACACCTGGTCACGGAAATGTAGGCTCATGATCTGTCCTGGGTCTGAAGGGAAGACTCGTTAGAAAAGTCATATTACTAAAAATGGTTCTCAATGGCTCCTGCTTATGGAGTAAAGGAGAGTGGTGGAGATACAGTAAACCCCAAGCACTCAATAGTTGCTCAGCCAGTGTTTGCTGACCAATTGCTCATCACGGCCAAGACAAGAGATGAAACAAAACTGTGATTTCTCATGATTCCTCACTACCCTTCCCAAGCTCCCTTTGGCTGCCGTGTTGCACGACTCTGGGCTGCACCATTCACATCACGGTCTGGATTACGGGCCTCTCCTGTGGCTGTGTAGTGCACAGCTGGTGCAGCAGCAGGTGGTGGCCTTGGCTCTTCTGTGTCCTCAGGAACATGCCGAGCATCAGCACACTGCACTTTGCTTTTCTCTGCATGGCTTCTATTGCCTGCAATAACTTCTCATCTCTGTTCCAACTACAGAACTCTAATGTCCTTTCAAGACCTGCTGCAACATTTCCTTCCCTGGGAATCCTTTCTTGAATGTCACTCCTTGAAGAAAAATTGTTTCTCCCCTCTGATGGCATTGGTCTCTTTGCCATTTAGTTAGTCATTTATATGTCTGTCTTCCTGACTGGACTGTGGGTTTCTCAAGCACCATAAACTTGTCGTTGTCTCTTAGAATTTCTGGCACCCCAACAGTGCCAGGCTTATGATAAACTTTCAATAAATACTCAAATCGAATGAACCAAGTTGGGTTTTTTTTTCTTACTGCCCTGGGTCATTAGAGATAGAGATATCAAAAAATAATTCAAACACTTAAAAAAATTAATTACTACTTAACTAAAAACTTTTGATTAAAAAATTAAAAACTACTCAAGACTCCCCCCCTCAAAAAAGAAAGCATCATTGATTATTAAGTGATGATATTGGTGCTTCGACATGACAGCAGAAGTCTGCTGCTTCTCTTGAACAAATTAAAGGTTGAAGCAAGTAATCAAGTAATGTGTTACCTATCCCCCCCCCTCAAAGTGGCTTCATGAGGAAATTAAGTCAGGAGGTGAAACTTCTCAGGGCATGAAATCATGGCCCATTGCATTGAAAAGGGGGCTTTATAGTTCACCATGGACATGCAACTGTCCTCCCAGGGAGGCTGCTTCTTTGCAGGCTGACAGGTACAAGCACCTTCTGAATTATTTTGATGGATTGCTCATCCCCAGGGAACCAGAGAGTGAATGTGAGGGATGGAAGGGATAGAAGGTGTCATGCATGTGAGTGGGGGTGGGGAGGGGACAGTTAGCTTAGTTTTCCATCAAGGTGCTGGTGGTGAGGTTGATGGCAGGATAAGCAAATTCTGGGGTGGTGGGGGTAGGAGATGGGTGTGATGGAGACCACACACTGGCCACTGGCCAAGCAGGCAAAAATGACAAAGAGCTCTCCCTCCACCCACCCACCTACCCATGCAGAGGAAGTCAGGGCAGATGCTGAACAAAATGATGCTGGGGAAGCATGCCACGCCCTCTCGCTGATCCTGGGCAGCCTGTGTTGCAGCCACAGTCACTGGAGAAAGCAGTTGCCAAGTGAGGGCTCCTAATGATGGGTGGTGTATGGACAGGTCTCTCATCATTTGCATACCATGTCCACACACTTTTGCCCACAGCCAATCACTCATTTGTGTTTGCTCAGCCTGTCATCTCAACCATCACTGAGATGCTGAGCTTCATAATTTTTTCAGAATGCTCAGTAGCTTCCTAATTTTTTCAGAATGCTCTGAAGGTGAGGCTCCCCCACACCCAACCCCCAAAGTCAGTGGGAGATGGGGTAGGCTGGGTGTCATGGAATTGATAAGTACATCAACAACAGTCAAGAGCTTCTTTCCCCCCCCCCAAAAAAGAACTTCTTTTCTAGAAATGCATCCTGAGTGTCCCCTTGAGACATAAACTTTGCTAATCAGGCTAGCCTCGTTCCCAAGACACCAAGGATCCCTGCAGAGCCCACGGGTCCTGCCTCCTCCTAAAGGAAAGGCCTTCTTGCAGCTCCCCACAGTGGGTGTGGGCAATAACACAACTACACACCAGCTGACTCGTACTGGTAACCTAACCCGCCCCTTCCAACAGACTCGGCACCCTGGAACTGGGCAGTGTCTCATTATCTTGATGTCTCCAGAGCCCACACAGAGACTGTGCAATAAAGAAACTACCCTGGTACCAAAAGAGATCTGGTTATATCTATCTGTAGCTCCTGGGAGGTAATCTCTACCAGGGATGTCCAGCCTTTTCTCTTTTTCTGCTGCACATTGGAAGAGTAAGATTTGTCTCAGGCCACACATTGAATACTCAAACACTAATGAAATCGGATGAGCTAAAGAAAAGATCTATGCATATTTTTTGTGATATATGACACTACAGATAAGCAAAACAGTCCTCAAATAATCTGCCATAGGTTGGACACTGCTGCCTAACTCCTTGGAATGTCATGACTGATAGGAATGTCCTTGTTTGCTTGAGGACCTTGGGCCAGGCACAGTAGCAACATGGTTTATGGGGTTTGAACCACAGCTACAGTGTGATGTTAAGGTGGGGGCTTTGGGTCGCATGGTATCAGCTTGCCCGCCTGAGGGGCTGGACCCCAAGATGAGCCACGTGGGAAGTCAACCATGCTTGGGTGATGGAACTCCAATAAAAACTCTGGATACCAAAGCTTGTGCGACTTTCTCTATTTGGCCTTGCTCCATGTGTCAGGAAAGTAATGCTGCCTCACTTCTGGGGAGGAAACAAATGGAACTCCACATTTGGAACTTCTCCTGGACTCTACCCTATATGCTTCCACCCTCAGCTGGTTTCAGAAATCCGGTTCCTTCCCATGCAGTGAACCATAACCAGGAGCATGCCAGCTTTCAGCGAGTTCTGTGAATCATTTTAGCAAGGGTGGTCTCAGAGACTCCTGGACTTGAGGCTGCCATCAGAAGTCGGGGTGGTCTTGTGTGGGCTATGCTCCCTCGAGTTGCAAAGCCTTTCATATGATCACAGGCAGTAAAGTTCTGAGCTTCCCTTCCCTGAGGGCTCTTGTGGGAAGTCTCACTACCCCCAGGGGAGTTGGACAAAAGATGCTGGGTGGCGAGGATAACCCTACTGGCTTCCAGCTCTATGATACTCAGGATCTCTCCCTGAGAGGGCATCCCCGGTCACAGAGCACAGTACAGAGCACAGTTTTCCTAGATGTTTCTAAATCTGGTTTGTGATTGTAAAGCCTTTGAAGGTGGACGCCTCACCTTCAGGGCTATCCTTCATCATCCTAAGCTTGTCATCTTAGAGACCACAGATTACAGCAAGCTTGGAAGCTGGAAACCTAATACAGAGTGTGAAGGCATCAGAATCTTTTGTCCTGTGCCAATGTACTCTAGTCTTCCTCTAATTTGAGGAACAAGAATATTAATAAAAACTGTAAGAGTAGCGGCAGCAGATAAAATTGACTGAACACTTTCTATACATCGGGAACAACTCTAAGTCCTTTGCATTCATTATCTTACTTAATCTTCACAACTCTACGAGGTGGGTATGTTATTATTCTTGTTCTACTGACAAGAAAATCAAGTGGCTGAGAGATGAGTACCTTGCCCAAGGTCACAGATCATATAAATGGCAAAAGTAGGATTCCTACAAGGCATCTTGGCTCCAGAGCCATGTTCTTAACACTGCACTTGTCCAAGCCCTAGACTCCGGGGTATCTGGTGTCCCTCCTGGGTGGATATATCTGAACCATCTCTGCCAGACTGTAAACCTCCTGAGGGCAATGACAAAGCTTTTCCCCATCCAGATAAAGCTGACTTAGGGATTATCTCACAGGCACTGAACTAAACAAGCTCTGTTGCACCTGATACCTAGATCATCCTCCAACAACCCTAGGAGCCGGTGTTCAATCCACGACCTAGACTGAGAAGGTGAGTTTCCTTTGAAAATCTGAACCCCTGAATGTTCTAGATCTTCTCAAATCAAATACTACATGTTGATTTAGTACCTTTGATGTATTACACATTAGATCAAACACTAAAATTTTGCCAAAATGTGACCCTTTTTGACCAACAAAACTTGCATTTGCACGTGCCAGGCTAAAATTGGCAATGGGTGATGAACAGAAGAAATAGGAAATGTTTCGATGAATGAGCAACTGATCACTGTCACTTTGGGACTCTCCCACATTTAGTCACCTGTGCATTATCCCCATTGAAAGTGCTGATGGCTCCTGAGGCTCCCAGGGTCACCACAGCTTGCCCTGTGAGCAGGTGACATTCCAAGGAAGGGTAAAAATAAGAGAGTGCTAATGTCTAAAACTAGCACAGTGTATGATTTATGAAAACCGCCATAACACAAAGACCCTTTTCAGTCC
The DNA here is from genome assembly GCA_963574355.1 of Loris lydekkerianus. Classification (NCBI taxonomy): domain Eukaryota; kingdom Metazoa; phylum Chordata; class Mammalia; order Primates; family Lorisidae; genus Loris; species Loris lydekkerianus. The sequence goes on along the minus strand of CAUYPK010091537.1, from coordinate 17,290 downwards.
TGCCTTTCAACATCTAAGTGATCTTTAGCAAAGGAGCCAAAGCTTTAGCCTCTCTGAGCTTCAAATAAAAAATAAAAAATAAAGCAGAATGCTACCTTGCTCCCAGGACAGTTGTAAAGACATTGAGGATGTGAAAACAGACATTGAGGATGTGAAAAGATTTTGTAAGCTATAAAGTGTGGCACAAACGTTCTATGTTTTAAGTCCCTTCTGCTGAACAATAGTCGGGCATGTCATTACTCACAGGCAGTCACTCATGATGTGCCAGCAACATTTGTCCACCTGACCCAGTTTCTGACGGTAACTTTTCAGGAAAGCCTTCCACTCAAGTACCACATCACCCGGTCATTTGTCCAGCCCGCCTGGTGTCCTGCTGTGCGTGTGCTGAGCAGGCCTCAGGAGGCATTGCAGGGAGAGAACCCCGAGCTCACTCTGCAGCCCTCACTCCCTCCTCCCCCACCCCTGGGCTGGGAGAAGGGAAGGGGGTGGAAACACAGACACTCGCGCCCCTCCTCCCCGGCCTCAGTCCTGGGGGAGAAAGAAGTGAAGCAGCAGCCCAGTCTCCAGGAGCCAAAGGAACAGCTTGCACTGCCTGAGCAGACTGGTGCCAGGAGGGGATCTGAGTCACTCTCTGACAGCAGCCAGGGCGCGGTGCCAGCCCATCCACGGGGCCTCCTGCCCCTCCCTCTCGGGCACTCCTCTGGGGCTTGACAACCGTCACCACAGTGGGGAAACGGCTTGGAAGCAAAGGGCTCCAACCTGGCCTTTAGGACACCTGGCACTTAGGGGCTCACAGGAGAAAAGACCTTTTCTTAGATCATCATATTGTATTGCAGGGGTCCCTCGCTGCCCTCCCAATCTCAGTCACCTGAATGCTGCTGCCAAATGGCCATACAACTCCCCACTCACTCACCTGCACTGGGTCCCCTTCCTGCAGGGCAGAGGTCACACTTTGCCTGGTGCTCACAGCCCCTATAAATAAGCTAGACTCCCTTTCCCAGCCCACTGCTCCCTTTAGACTATGGCTGGATGCCAGCCAATCTGACTTGTCCCCAGGTCCACCCCTCACACTTACGCACCCCTGTTAAGTTCCTGTGGCCCATTCTGCTCCTGTTTTCCTTTGAAGTCATGCCTGTGCTGGAAGACCCAGGTCATACCTGGCCTTCACCACAAGCTGCCTCCCCTGAGTGTTCACTCAGCCCACATTGATAAAGTGCCTACTGCCTGCCAGCTGCCATTCCGTGTGCTGGGATACCAGGGGGCATAAAGAGATGGTCCTTGTTCTTATGAAATTCCCATTCCAGTGGAAATAGACAGACAAGAAATACGAGCAAAGAAACAAGATCCAGTGGAAGATAAGTAATATAAAGAGAGTTGACCCATGGGATGTGCGAGAGAGCTGAGGGCTGAGGAGGACAGCCTCCCAACCAGGCGAGAACTGCGTTGAGACCTGGAGGATAAGGGGTCAGCCGCAGCAGGACTGAGCAGAGGAGCATTCCAGAAGGTTACAAGGCTGCTGAGAAGGGAGAAGGGCAAACCCCAGGCCTCTGGCTGGGTAACCTGTCTGCAAAATGAAAGGATTTCCACAAAAGGTGCCAGCCCAGCCCTTCTGGGCTAAAGACAGGTGTGCCCAGGGCACAAGTGTGCCTACTCCTGCCCACTCTGGTCTTGGCCACAGTCCCGCTGTGTTCCTCAGCACTTGCTGGGACCTGACCAGTCACCTGTCATTGGCACTGCCCACCATTGTCCCAAAGGTGGCAGAGTAGAGGCCCCCTTCGTTGCAGTCCCCACGTGGTACTGGATAAAGATATCCTGGCTCAGACCACCCCAGGCCGTAACACACTCCACCTCTCCCGTGCTATCTGGGATCCTGGAGGTGGGCTCTTGCCTTGACAAAACACCTGTTTCTAAGCAATTTCCAAGGCGAGTAAGCTGCTACTGCCGCCACTCCCAGGGCTGTCCTGTGTTTTCTTTTAAACCACCACAATCCTGAGGGTTGGGTCCTCAGCCCAGGGAGAGAGCCACTCTAAGGGATGCAAGCACGGGAGAACAGGATGCCACCACCGCACCAAGACTCCTGCAGGCGCAGATGGCATGCGTTAGGGAGGGAGGCGCGCCAGCCCTCAGCCCCCCACCTCCCACCTCGAGGGCAGCCTCGGAAGAGTCGGATCCTCTGTTCTGGGAACTTGCGTCTGGTGCCCACACTAAATTTCAAATCTCCGCAGAGGGAAACGATGGCTTCTTTCAATGGTCTGGGCTTAGCATGCAGACAGTCTGCCCTGTCACTTCCCGGGTGACCTTGAGCATGCCACTTGACTGTGCTGAGCCTCAGGCACTCCATTTGTGACACGAGCTGAATATCCCAGCCCAGCTCATTTTTCCAGAAAGTTGTGAATATAATTTCACTGTTACGTGTGAGAGATTGCCATTTACCATCTATCTGTCAAATCATAATAGTTCTTGGGCCAAATCAAATGGCAAAAGATGGTTGTTGAATGAACATTGAACACGTGACACAGCCTGGGGCTCCCAGCTTTTCAGAGGAGTGCGTGTAATGACAGCAGAAAAGGCATGAGATGCAAAGGGGTTCCAATTCTTTCTCCACCCCTTACCTGTGGGACCTTTTCAGCATCAGCCTCCTTGTTACTATGATGCTGATATTAATAGCTCACAGGTATGTTTAGCCAACAAGGGACTCACAACCTGGAGTTCTATAAGCATTAGTTATCAGCATCATTATTTAACTCACCTAAGCCCTGCCGTTGACTGGGGCAAATAGAGCTGGGAGAATATCCCAAGTTGGTTAAATATTTTCCAGCTTGCTTAATAATAAAACTCTAGTGTGATGGCTTGAACCTATTGTTTCAGGTACTCAGGAGGCTGAAGTAGGAGGATCACTTGTTCCCCAGGAGTATGTCCCCAGCCTGGGCAACACAGCAAGACCCCATCTTTTAAAAAAAAAAAAAAAAAGAAGAGAAAATCTCCAAAACAAACACAACTCTACCTGGAACCCAGCATTTACCCAGGAAAACTGCAGGCTCCTTTCCACATACCCTCACTCATCTCCCAGCTTTGGGAAGGCAGAGCAAAGGGTTTCTGAAACATGGTACGGAGAGGCTAGGTGACCTCATGAAGGGCCCTGGATAAGCTAAGGCAGTCAGTAAGAGAACCCAAGTTTCCAAAGCCTGACTACCACTACCGCAGTGCTCAAAACACAGAGATAGAGCTCAGGCTGAGAAGGGAGGGCCTCACAAGGCCCCAAGCTGAGCTGACTGTTGGCAGCTGCTTTCTGCAGGAATGGTGCTGAAGGGCCAGAAGCTCACAGCAAAGAGACTCTTTCCCGAACCTGGGGCTGCCAGCTTCAGCCTCCCTGCCAGCCCTGCAGCTCGCCGCTCCCATCCTGGAGAGGGAATAGCGGCGGTTATGAAAGCAAACACTTCCAGATTTCAAGGTCTCTCAATTTAAATCCACGACCTTCGATGCCCTTTAAATACTGCTCTCCATTTCACAGGAAGTTTTATGTAAGTGGGTGGTGGGGCCTGTGCCTTGCCTCTGGGGCCTCCTGTGAAAGGTCACCTCACCACAGACACCTGCCATGGCTAACTCTTGCCTTGTGCCACAGGCTCCTTCATCTTTTCTTATACATTTCATTAATGTTGCTTTTAATGGCTTCTGAGTTTTTCATCCTCTTAGCTCAGTCTCAACATACTAGACACCCAGGAGCTGCATAAAGGGACAGATCTCAGGGTGATGAACCAATACTCAGAGGGCAAGAAATGAAAGAGCCCGAGAAAGAGAGGTCAGAGCATGGGAGGAGAACCAGGAGCAGCTCCCCACCAAAATCAGGACAGAAGCCCAGAAGAAAGGGCACCATCCAACTCAATTCAACTCACTTCAACAACTACGGTTTTAAGTCTATTTCTTCCTGGAATGTTCTAGGCCAGCACTTCTAACAGGAATATAATGGCAGACACACATAATTTAAAATGTTCTAAAGTCACATGAAAAAGGGGAAAAGATATAAGTGACATTAATTTTAAAAATGTCTTTTAGGTAACCTGGTATACCCAAAGTATTATTTCCACATGCAACCCATATAAAAATATTAATGCGATCCTTTACATGTTGATACTGTATCTTTGAAATTCATATATATCCCACACTTACAGCACATCCCAATTTAGAAAAGCCACATGCCAAATGTTTAAGGGCCCCTTGTGGTTAAGGCTACCACCCTGGGTAACCCTAGGTATTGTATTCTGGGAACGGGGGATCCAAAATGTGTGCGGTATGGCCCCGGCATTCTGAGAAACACAGGGGACCCGCACAGACAATTCAACCAAACGGAAGAGTGGGCTGGGGACATATGTGAGCGGCAACAGAGTTGGCCCAATGTGGAGGGGGCTTAGGACATCCCCTGGATCAAACTCATCAAAAGATCAGAGAGGTGGGAAAGGATCACTGAAAACAGGCTGTGACACGTGGCAATCAGAAGAAGGACAGGCCACATCTCACTAGGGAGTGAGGCTGAGACCAGACTACACCACTTTACAAAATAGCGATTAGGGAGAAGGTACAAGCAGCTGGCTGTGCCAGAAATAAAAGGAAAGGATAAGGCTAGAGCTTACAAGAAAGAACAGGGAGAGTTACCACCATGATGATTAACCTTAGCACCTACCGTGTGCCTGGCTGAGAGAAGGTTTTCCATTTTTTAAGTTAGAAGGAGGAACTGAGCACATATGTTTATGGGAAAGGGAGAAGGGTCCACCCAAAGAAGAAAATTTGGGAAATGCAGGTGAAAGAGACACTATGATAAAAAATACGACAGAAGAACACTAAGGGAAGAAGGTCAAGTTTCCCACAGAGGAGCTGGCCTCAGGCTGCGTGGACAGAAGTAGGGCCACCTGTCCACTGAAGCAGGCAGGAAAGGAAGGTGGGGGATGGAGCGACCCTTTAGGTGGGAGAGGAAGACCGCCGGTGCCAGAGCCCCATCATGCCACTCCCTTGCCCCAAATCTTCCAGGATCCCTTAAAGACAGGGGGAAAAAGCCAAGACTCCTTAACATGGCCGTCCAGTTGTCCAGGGCCTGGCCTGTCTCCCCAGTCCATGCTCCATACATCACCCCTGAGACTTCATCACTCCCGTTACAACCTCTTTCCTGCCTCTTCCACCTCTGCTCACCTCACGTATTTTCTTCTCTTAAAACTCACCTGTCTACTCTCCCTTGAACTGCATTACCTAGCAAAATCCAAAGACTCAAAAACAGCCTCATTTAGAAAGCCCACTTTGGTCCTCCCCAGAGGAATACTCTCCCCTTCTCTTTGCTGCCATGGGCCTCAGCTCCAGCCACTGCCATCTCATGTCTGGAGCGGGGGTCCCACGCACACATGAATGACTTGAGGGCGGGGCCTACATTGTGTAGCCATCACTGCTGCCCACGGGGTCTTTCCCAGGGCTTACTATATATTAAAGAAACGTAAGCTCCATGAGGACAGGGACATCACTGTAAACTCACCCTGGATACACACTTCCAAAGTAGGTACTCAGTGAGGGTTTGATAAATATTTCTTGGATGGATGGCTGAATGGACATCTTTCCATATAATCATCCCAAAAACTTAAATCCTCAAAAACAGGGAACATATCATAAAATTGTTTTGTATGTTCCTTCAGCACATAGTGTGGTACCCTAGCAATAGGAACATTTAAATAACGCTGCTGAGTGGGTGAGTACTGACAACAATAATAAGTTGGACTTGTATGCTACCTTTCTTTCTAGGAGAAGATCAAACGCTTTACAACACAGATTGCAAATGGGGGACTTGAAAAGTTTTAATTTGAGAGCCTTTATACAGGTCCCGGACCCCTAGTTCTCCTCACCATTGGCCTACACCTCAATAACACTTGTCCAATAGCACTGCCTATCTAGTCCCTAAAGGTGTATAAATATTTAGAAAGCAGTATCCCACTTTCCAGGGGGGAAATAGAAGAGGCAGGGCTTAGATGACTTGTTCTAACCCAGCAGAGGTCAAGTTAGGAAAAGTGAAGCCCGTGTCTAGGTCTCCTTTCCTATAGCAACTGCAAAAGTGCTCCATGGGACCCAGCTATGGGCTAATATTTTCCAAAGTTTTAATAAACCTGGCTTTTCCAGATAGCTTCCCCTTCCACAGCCTAAGATGCACGTCAATTCTTAGCGCCTGGTAAACTTCAGTAACCTCTGACAGTCTTTCTCAAAGAGGAGATGCCTTTATAGAACAAATGGCAGCTTCCCCAACAAGCACCTACTGTCTACTTGCACATACTCATGGAGGATGGGGGCTCCTTATGTGCATACACGGGAGTAAATCACTTTGAGAGTTCTAAATAACTTAGAGATTTTGCCCATAGAGCAGCCTGAACCTTCAGTAACCTATCTAACTAAATCCAATACCTCTTCACCCTCTACTCCCAGACAGCACCCTGGGGATTCTGGATCCCTAATCCCATTCATGTCTTTGATTTAAACAGAGACATTCACGTCACACAGCCTGATTCTCTTGCCCTGCTATGGGGCATCGGAGCTGTTCCCCACGCCGACCAGGTGTCTGAGTGCTCTCTAAGGAGATGCTCACCACTCACACAAACTGCCTCTGGGGGACACAGAGAAAGCACAGAACAGCCAGCATAGACTGTCCGATAGGGCCTGGTGATAATTGTGACGCTGCAATCAAAGATTCCTACTTAACTCAAGGTAGGAAAATTTCTATTCACCAAAGGGCTTGGAGAATCCAAGAACAGTTAAGTAAAGTGGGAAGGAGAAAAGGAGACACTTGACTAAAAAGAGATTGTGGAGGCTGCTAAAAAGTTCTTCGGGTCTGCAGATATCTGATGGGCTCACTAAGATAGCTCTTCCTAAGTTAGAGGGCACGTGGGGGACCACTCACGGGGCTCCCTGAGGACAAGTCCTTGGAAGAAATGAGCTCTGGCAATCGGGAACCTCAGTTCATAAATAGTTCTTGAGGACATTCAACATAGCATGGAATGTGCTGGGTTCTGCAGAGGCTGCAGTGACGAACACACCATGATTCTCAGAGAGCTTACCATCGGATGAAGAAGATAGGACGTGGAGGCACACACCTACGATCCAAGGCCCTGTGTGATTTGAAAGCCACAAAGTAATTGCAGAGGGAAAAACAGGTTTCGTTTCGTAAGTTTATGATTATGACCCTTGGAAATAAATTATCTTTTCCAAGAAGGTTAGGAAAGAGGGACCAAGGGACAACCTTTGGAGTCGTAACTCAGAGCAAAAAGTGATCTGATATAAATTCAATGCAGAAGTAAATTTTAAAATTGTCTTTTTAGGAACCAAGAGAAAGGAAATTCATGCATCCAGGAAGTAATTAATATTGAACTGAGGCAAATATTGACCCAGGGCAAGATAACAGAACACCCAAAAGTGTGCAGATGAATAAGTGAGAGTAGATATCTTTAGGGATGGGAGAATTGGCCGGAAGACTCATGGATTCCTAATATTATTTATTTGGAATTAAATGCAAGTGAAAATGACACCAACTAGAGTCCTAAAGAATGAGCCAATAATTAGACCTGTTCTCTCTTTTATTAGCCTTCCTTTCAAAGAACTCAAAGCACTTCACATCTTTATCTTTGCATCTCCGCAACCTAACTTAATGTTAGGCATACAGTAGGTGCTCATTGGATGTTCAATGAATGACCAGGTGGAAGCACAAATGAATAAGCAAATGAGAGATCACATATAAGAGCACATCACGTGGGTTCTGGTAGTCCCACCCACACTCGTTAATTTGTTGTTTTACTTTTAGTCAAGACATTTAATGTCTGTGAGCCTTTGTTTCCTCATCTGCAACAAGAGATGATTATTGACCACCACCCTTGGGAGGATCAAATGATGTGAGAAAATACTTTTTAAACTGGAAAGCACCAAAAAAATTCTTTCTAAATTTACACAAGGGAACACGCTTTATTGGAGAACCAGTGAGTCATCCTTAAGCCACCCCTATCCTATTTGCCCTGTCTAAGAACTGTCTGATCAGACCCTTTACTGGAAGGGAATGAGCCATTATGAGTACTCCCTATGCAGACAGCACTAATGAAATGCCTGAAAGAAATAAAAAACGAGAGAAGACATCAGCATGGCCATTCTTGCCACATAGACCCAAGGAGCTCCTGAGTCTCTTACAAGCTGGACATTTCGTTATCCCTGCTCTGGGATTTCTGAGCCCTAGAATTAAAATGTCTGCAGATACAGGCTTTGCTCACACATGGAAAAGCTGCTGATTTTACCAACCACTTATACACACACACACACACACACACACACACAGTCACTCAACCATGCACTGCTGACACCTGCTTACTCCTGAAAAGATAACTGGGCCATGTGGTGACAATATTAATTAGACAATTGCTGCTGAAGAATGAGTCTATAAAGCTTCCCGCCTGCTTTCCCAGAACACCCTGCACGCAACAAACAGCCAACAGGGTCTGACAGGTCAAAATGCTACGCTGTGGTTTTCTTCAAGGCAGCAATTCCAAAAGAAACGCTGGGGATGCAGACAGAGACCCAGACAGACTTCCTGGTGGAACCTGGCCTCCAGCCCCTTCTTTGCAAGGTACTTGTTGTCTGGAGCTTGAGTACAAACCCTAGGCTGAACATTCAGAGCTCTCGGGCAGTTTTATCAAGGAAGAGGGTGGCAGAGCACGCACTCTGGCACTCAGGCTTGGCATGCACGGGGCTTGGGTGCAAGCCCCAGGTCTTCCTTGCACTAGTTATGTGATCTTAAACAGCTCTTCTGAACTTCTTTCCATAAGATAAGAATGTTATTACTGTACCTGGAGAACTGTTGTGAGAAAAATAAAAATTACATTTATGCTTATATCATTTTAAATTAGCTATATAATTTAAGCCCCTCCTGCAAGACAGTTTTTTCAGTAGGGAGAATGAGCTCTTCCTCTCCCAAGAAAGGAGCAACAGCACACATTTAATATTTACATTTTCTCTTTGCTTTCAGCAGTGGGGAAATGGTGGGGGAAACCAGGCACCCTCCCTGAAGCTTCCAGCTGTTGGGTGAAGGAGAGGTGTGCCTTATCCACATGTGTGCTGTTTCTCCAGTGAATGCTCCATAACAGACACTGAGCAAAGTCCTCTCCTTCAGTTGAGGAAGCAAATAAATTAACCTAATTTGGGGAATTTGCTTTATTCTACATTAGCATATTTTGTACTATCTCCCCCTACCCAAAAAGGAATCTTTTCAGGGGTTCATTCAATTAGGGAAAAAACAGCACAGCACCTTGTCACATCTGTGTAGGCTGAGACCTATTTTTTCAAGGGGTCTGCAGTCACTAAGTGGTTCACCCATATAGCCTTGCCAGTGAATAGTCAAATAAAACCAAGTCTAAAGAGATGAGACATCCTGTTCATGCCTTACCTAGAGAGTCTAGTGCGGCCAAGAAAAAAAACATTCAGGCTCAGTGCTTGTAGCTCAGGGGTTAGAGTGCCGGCCACATGCACCAGCTAGTGGGTTCGAACCCAGCCCAGGCTTGATAAACAACAATGACAACAACAACAACAAAGATAGCCGGGCGTTGTGGCGGGCTCCTGTAGTCCCAGCTACTTGGGAGGTTGAGGCAGGAATCACTAAAGCCCAAGAGTTTGAGGTTGCTGTGAGCAGTGACACCACAGCACTCTACCAAGGGCAACATAGTGAGACACTTTCTGAAAAGGGAAGGGAAGGGAAGGGAAGGGAAGGGAAGGGAAGGGAAGGGAAGGGAAGGGAAGGGAAGGGAAGGGAAGGCAAGGGAAAAAAGAAAAGAAATTCAAAATGCCACCACTGTAATTCATTTTCTCCTTCTACTTCTCTTTTATTACCTTTCCAGAGTTCCCCACATTTGTCCCATGCGATGACAGCACTGGGCATCACTGCACCCTTGGCAGTCTCTAATCTCCAAGGAGAGGCCCGGGGGTGGAGCAGGGATGGAAAGCAAAGGCTTTGATTCAGGCTACCAGGATCCAAATTCCCCTCCACCACTTCTGGCTGTGTGGTACTGGGGGGTCACTTAAACCCTCTGAATGGCAACTTCCTCAGCTGCCAAATGGCTACTTCATAAGGCTGTGGTGAGGATTTAAAAAGAAAAGCTATGGGAAGCACATGAGCAAAAAAGGCAGTAAACTGGCAAGATCGTGAGGATGCAGAGACAGAATTAATACTGAGACTAGCCACGTACTAGCCATACAACCTCAGGCAAGGTATTTAATCTAAGCCTTAGTTTTCTCATCTGTAAAATGGAACCAACAGCAATGCCTACCATGATAAACTGCCTCTCTGGACCAGCAGGAGGAGGGGCTGGCCGAGCTGATGAGAGACTAGAACACAGATGTTAAACCAGTGTGCTGTGGTACAGTAGTGTGCCATGAGAGGATCTGAGCAGTGCCACAAAATTTTTTGAAGAACATTAATTAAATTATTTTTCAAAGAAGTTCAAAGCACAGTAAGAATGTTCTCTTTTTCTTTTTTCTTTTTCTTTTTTTTTTTGATCAACGTAATTTAAGTGTGCCATGCAAGTTAAACTATAGGTTCAAGTGTGCCGTAAGATTTTTAAAAAGGTTGAGAAACACTGGCCTAGAAGAAGGACCTGAGTGGGTGTGATTCAGCTGTCTGGGTTCCCCCATCAGGCCTGCCTGCCTGCAGAATGATGTGCTCAGTGGACACCTACTGAGCTCCTACCCTGTGCCAGGCCCTGTGCTAGGCTCTAGGGAGAGACCAGTGCATAAAACAAAGTTCTATACAAATATGCATTGACAAATGCATGATACAATGTCAAGTACCAGTAAGTGATATTTAAAACGTGAGATGAAGGAAAAGAGAGTGGTGGGGAGGGCAGATCTTTTACAGAGTGGTCAGGGGAGCCTCTCTGAGGAGACAGCAGCTGAGCAGTGACCTGAATTAAATGATGTGGCAAAGGCCAGGGAGGAAAATGCACCAGAAAGGAAACAGTATATGCAAAGGTCCTGGGGCAGGAGTGTGCTCAGAGGGCTCAAGGAACCCAGAGACGGCACAGTGGCTGAAGGGGTATGAGCAAGGGGGTGGGCAGACAGGAAGATATGTTCACAGAAGCAGTCAGCAGGCTGTCACGAGGAGCCTTATAGGCAAAAGTAAAGAGCTCAGACGTTGCTTCTAGTGGCAAACTATGAGGAGTTTGGAAGAGAGGAGTGAAATGATCCAATTTATAGTTTTAAACCATCACTCTGGCTGAAGTGTGGAGAAACCATGGTAGTGAGGGGGGAGCAAAGAGAGCAGTCAGGAAGGAATTGAGGCTGTCTGTACAAGAAACAAGGATGGATCAGGCCAAAGTGGTGGAGGAGCTGAGGAATGGTGGAAGTGACATAGATTTGGTTGGGACACATTCAACTTCACTCAAGTCAAACAAAATGGAAAGTAACCAGGACAGAGGACAGAGAGGCTTGAGACCTTTTAGCCCAGTGGTTCTCAACCTGTGGGCTGTGACCCTCAGGAACTGTATTAAAGAGTTGTGGCATTAGGAAGGTTGAGAACCACTGTTTTAGCCCAAGCAGGCAGGTGCTCAGCTGTGCCACTTTCTGTGGTGCAGACCCTAGGAAGGAGCAGGTTTGGCTCCGGATGTGGTGGGATGAGCTGAGGGCACAGACATCTTACCTCCTTCTCCACGTGGAGACAGTTACCCTCTGGGAGAGGCCAGGGTGTATCCAGCTCCACCTCTGACCACGAGGGCAGGTTTAACTCAAGGGCGAAAACAGCAGAGAGCTGCATGGTGACCACAGGCCAAGCCTTGCTCTCTAATTTTATTTTATTACTTAAGAATGCTAACGATTTGATCCCCATCTTTCCAGCTGTGAAGATAGAGTTCTCTGTGGGGTTCCAACTGGAATGGAAAGACCATTTATAAGGGCCCTAAAGCCCAAACACTAGAAGATATAGATACAGATTAGATATATAGATTAAATAAGATATATATATATATATATATATATATTCCTGAATACCCTCTGTTGAATATGCCATATATTGTCAATGTAAATGACCCCAGGAGAGTTACTATGTTAAAATGCTGAGGTTTCCAACCTGTAGCCTGAGTTAATAAATGAGGAACCTTTGAAAATACATGCACACCTTGTTTTTCTGCCAGCTATGAATCTCACATCCTTTCTGGCTCTGTAATTATCTCTCCGCCTTCTATACAGGCTGGGAATTCAAGGTGAGAGGGAAGGCCTTCCTGAGAAGGCAATGAGGATGTGCCCCTAGAGGCCGAGGTGATGGTGAAAGGTCCTCACCTCCTCTGTCCAGCCTCAGCCCTGCTGACCCAGTCACTCACTGACAGTCCAGCACCTGAGGACAATAACATCAAGCTCCATGGAGAGATCTAATCAGAAACTGGGATCTATCTAATCAAAAGGCAGAAAAAATGTAACAGTGGTAACAACTGACATTTATTGACCCAGGCATTGTGCTGAGTGCTTTATAATCATCTTATTTCATCCACACACATGGTGAGGCAGATAGTCTTATCTGGCATCTTATAGGTTAAAAAAACTGAAGCTTGGCGAAATGAATCAACCTGCCCAACAGTGCACTGTTAGTCAGAGGCAGTGTCCAGAGTTGAACCCTGTGAAGTCCAGTTCCATAGTCCAAGCCCTTAGCCACTCTCTCCCCAGGCACGCCCTTCTGGAAGGCTGTGCTCCTGAAGCTCCAGCAGTCACTCAGCAAACTGTCTCTGCTTCCTCCACTGATAAATGTCCACCCCCACCCGACTGTCAGTCTCTGTTTTGCACAGAGACAGGTGGGTCTTGACAAATGAAAAATGATTGTGCAATTAGACAGTGTCGGTAGTGATTGCCTGCCATGGAGAGGGAGCAGAGCGTGTGGCTTAGCGCCTGTTCTGAGTGTGACGGAGTCCTGGTGTGACTCACAGTCGCACGGGGAGCGGGGTGGGGGGCTGCTACACAGGGAGGCTTCCTGTCGGGGTCCCAGCCAGGATTCGCCTGCAAATGCTTCTGACTCCATAGAGACGGCTGAAGTTGAGCTCAGCCCAGCAATCAGACACCTCAATCCTGGCCCAAAAGCTCCAGACTGAGAAGGATCAGGCCCTGTATGAGTAAAAATCTAATGCAATCTGATAACACACTCCATCAGATCACACTCTGTCCTTATAGGATGCGACAAACCCCCTGGATGGATTTGGGAAAGAAAGTGGAACTGGGAGACTTAAGTAGCATATAGTTCCAAACACATCTCTTTTTACTTTAGGCAGTATTATGTTTTCTCATTATTTTTTTCTTTTTCTGCTTTTGTTTTTTGTTTATTTGTTTGTTTTGTTTTTGAGACAGAGTCTCATTCTGTTGCCCAGGCTAGAGTACAGATGTCATCATAGCTCAAAGCAACCTCAAACTCCTCAGTTCAAGCAATCCTCCTGCCTCAGCCTCCAAGGTAGCTGAGAGGACAGGCACCAGCCACAACACCCAGCTATGTTTTTCTATTTTTAGGAGAGAAGGGGTCTTGCTTTGCTCAGGCTTACCTCAAACTCCTGATCGGAAGCAATCCTCCCACCTCAGCCTCCCAGAGTGCTAGAATTATAGGAATGAACCTTCTTACCTGGCCTATTTTCTTTTTTTTAAATTGGAGATAAGCTTTACTTTTCAGATTATGCCTCAGAATAAGACTTTCTTCTGTTTAAAAACATTCCAGGGCTCCCCATGGTCAGAGGGGAAACCATCATTTCGGGCTGTCCAGCAGTTCCCAAGGAAATGGATGGCCACAGCTGTTTTTGTGTTCCAGATATCCTGTCTTCCTTTCTTCCTTGGGTAATAAAACCCCTTTGGTCTAGCAGTGCAGGCTCCGTGCCTGCAACTGCCCAGTGATAGGCCTGAGCTCAAAACCTGCCAGAGCATCTCCTCTGGAGAGGGCGGGGTTAGGCTGGTGGCCAGTGCCCCCTACAGGACCATCATTTCCTAAGACTTGCTATCTGGAGGCTGGGAGAGAAGCGTCTGTCTTTGTCTAGATTCACAAGTTAAATGGAACACATGAGTCTAGCACCCCAGAACCATTTCCCCTCCTTTCGCATCTGTCACCCAGCCTTCCACTATGGAGAAGGCCGGCCCAGCAAGCAGGCTCATCTAGAAGACAGCAGAGCTGAGGTGGACAGTGCAGAGGACAGAGACCTGATGATAATGTGGGTGCCCGAGGCCAGTCATGTCCGCATCCCCTGGACTTTTTAGACACTAAAACTGGATTTCTCATTTTTCTCTCTTCAACTCCTTTGTATTTAGTTTCTACTATTTACAATAAAAAAAGAAAAAAAAAAAAACCTTGTAGTTCTTAAATACATGTTGTCATTTCCACTCTTGGGGGTGCCCCTGTGGCCTGGAGTTTCCCTTCTAACCTTGTCCACCAGTCCTAGCCGAGGCTCAAGTCAAGTGTCTCTGCTGCCTCTGAGAAGCCTTCTGTCCCTGCCACTCTGATGACCACCAGAGGCCATGTCACTGCAGGCCTCTCTCACTGTGCAGTGACCTCTGGCCGATGCAGGTACCTCCCTCGGACTCCCTGCTGCCTAGTGGGGGACAGGGCTCTGCACTAACCTTAGTCCTGCAAGGAGGAGGGGAAGGAGGAGATACCAGAACCCAGAGGGGCAGCCGTGTGGAGGGGGCCACCTGACAGAGCCGTGTCCTCAGGGGAGAAACACCGCCAACATGACCGGCCAGGAAAAGGCAGGGACTAGTACCCAGGCCCAGCCGCCTGCTGCCTCACTGGAGGCAAAGTGACCCACGTAACACAGTCCTTACCACTTTGAGGTTCAGAGCAGGTGGAGGAAACTGGAGAGTGATGTAGAGAAGGAAAAGGAAGATCTTACTCAGTCCCCAACATCCTCTCTAGAAGATGTAAGAAAGCTCATGGGGGAGGGCAGAGAACATGGACTCTGAGACCAGCGGGGACCACACCCTAATCCTCCCTGGGCAGAACAGTTTTTTCATTAAACTCTCCTCAGTTAGCTCAGCTGAGGAGACTAGGAAGGAGGTGGCACTAGGAGGGAGAGGGGATAGGACTTGGACTGCGTTTAGTCACCTGGGCATACCCAGGTAGGAGGGAAGCCACCAAGGAGACCTCACCAATGGGGTCTCCTTCCAGGGCCATCAGGAAAGAATGAATTCTCACGCGGAGCCCACAGGGAGAAGCTCCCTTCCCTGAAGCTGGGGACACTGCCGCCTCCCTCCTCACCCCATGCCTCTGTAGTTATGGCTACTCTGATCCTAAAGTGTGGGATCCTTCAGTCTTTCTTTTGAAAAAATCTCTACAGTTCAACATGGACTAATAGTGCAAAGGAGGAGGATTGATGGTGGTGGAGGATACGCAAGCTATTGATCGTGCCTGATGAGCACGCACCACTTCAGTCATCAAAAATGCATGCAGTGCTCGTCTGCAGAGGCGCTCTCCTAATCCCCTAAAAGGAGAATGTCAACATGGCTTCCTTGTGCCCTGCCAAGTTTGTGTTCTTGTGCTTATTAGGTGAGAAATATTTACTTCCCTGTGTATAAAGAGAAGAGGGAGAAAATATAGGAATATCAGCCTCCCTCTTTCTCCATAAGGCGAAATTTCAAATAATAAGCAGATCCACAGCAGATGGCCTGGGTTTTAGCACTCCTGAGGGGGAGAGGATGGAGACAGTCTGTCTCCGTCTCTCTTTAAATGGAGAGAGAACGTGAGCCAGCATGAGCAGGTCCGTGGGGGGCGGGGGCAGTGTTGGCGGGAAGGAGGAGGGAGGAAGGAGAATCAAAAAAGGGAGAAGGAAACAGAGCAGCAACTCAGGAGTGAGGACCAGGTACAATGAGGACAAGGAGGCCAAATGGGAAAAGTCAGACCCAGGAAGTGAAAAGGCGATCAAAGCAAGCCAGCAAACAAAGCAAAACTCAATCAAAAAAGAAAGTGTTGTGAACTAAAATAAAACATTCAGCCTTCCCCAGATAACCCAATGTCCATCAAAAGGACAGCAGAAATACCCTGAAGCTGAGTTGCTGGCCACAGGAAGGCCTCATCAGGCCCCCTGGCCTAAGACTTTGTAAGACAAAGGTTAAATCACACCTGCCAGTCTTAATTTACATGACAAATCACTTGAGTCTGAGTAGACAAACTTCATTTCTTTAACCAATTACAAATCAAAGCGTCCTTGAACCCACCCATCACCGGTCAGCCCCCCACACCCTGCCCATTGTTGTCCCACCTTTTCAGGCCACACCAATGTACACCTTCCATGTATGGATTTATAACTTCATGTGTAATTCCTGTCTCCCTGAAATGTATGAAATCAGACTGTAACCCAACCACAGCGTGTCCACTTGCTCAAGGCTCTGGGCTGAAGTCTCCAAACTTGGCTCAGAATAAACTTCTCTCAATTATTTTACAGAGTATGGCTTCTTGTCCGTTGACAGTGTTAATACAGGAACTCTTTGATTCCAAATTAATAACTACCCACTTAATTGATTATCTGATTGAGCACTTCATGAGAGGAGACCTTCAATAAAACCAGCTCATTAGGGGTGCTGGGAAGGGTTCAGGACAATGGAGACCTACTTCCATCCCTGCTCCACCAGCCAGGTGGCCCTGCCAGGCACCCTTCCTCCAGACACTGCTCCTACATCTGTAATGGAAGGGAGTTAGACCAGCAGAGGTCGATGCTTCTTTGAAATTCCCATTATCTATGAGACCATGAACAAACAAAACTATTGGGCACCTCGAGCATTTAGGAACCACAGACAGTGAGAGGGCCCTGTGGCCGTGTTTGTTCCTACGCTCAGGGCAGCATCCTGGGGATGTGGCTTGGGGCTCCTGCACCCATGCCAGCTGTCCTCAGAGAGCTCCCTTCCTGACCGACAGCTGACCTGTACATCTCCTTCCAGACCCTCCTGCCCACACTTTCTCACACAGCCGTGGGCTCCTCCTGCCTCCAGCAAGGCTTCTTTGTGCTACTGGCCTGTTTTGCTTTCAGATTTCTTATATTGGGCTTTCTTTGTGGTTTTCCCACTACTTTGTTACCCCTAAATGCACTCAACTCTGAGGATCATGTACACATATTCTCCCATTATCTAACTAGTTGAACTTGCTTAACCAGCTATCTTCATCTTCCCCAGCACCATGTGCACCTTGTCCCGACATGTCCCACACTAGTTTGTAGCTGCTCTACTCCCCTTAGAGCTTGCTGAGGGTAGAGACTGTCTTTTCCATCTCTAAAGTCTCAAGGCCCACCATAGT
>CAUYPK010091536.1:0-17094 GCA_963574355.1 Loris lydekkerianus | reverse complement strand
AATTGGGCTGCAATAAACATTCTGGTACAGATGTCTTTGTTATATTGTGACTTTTGGTCTTCTGGGTATAAACCTAGTAGAGGAATTATAGGATCAAATGGCAGGTCTATTTTTAGGTCTCTAAGTATTCTCCAAATATCCTTCCAGAAGGAACGTATTAGTGGGCATTCACATGAGCAGTGTAGAAGTATGCCCTTTCCTCCACATGCACGCCAACATTTCTGGTTTTGGGATTTTGTTATGTGGGCTACTCTTACTGGGGTTAGGTGATATCTCAAAGTAGTTTTGATTTAGTTTTTCCAAAATTTTCTTCTAAAATTATTATAGTTTCATGAGTTAGTTTTAAGTCTTTTTTATGCCATGACTTTGTTTTTATGAGTGGTGAGAGGTGTGGATCCTGTTTCAGTCTTCTACATGTGGCTATCCAAATTTCTCACACCATTTATTGAACAGGATTCTTTTCCCCAATGTGTGTTTTTGTGTGCTTTGTCAAAGATCAGATGCCAAGATGAGGATGGTTTTATATCTGGGTTCTCTGTTTTGATCCATTGGTCTGTGGCTCTGTTCTGTGACAGTCACATGAGATCTTCGTTACTATAGCCATGTAATATAGCTTGAAGTCTGGTAATCCGATGTACTCAGTACTGATATGAAGCCAGTAGATGAACAACTATTCCCTCACAGGAGAGAAAAAAATAATTAAAATCAAGTAGGGGGAGGGAGGAAGATGAAGGAATAAAAGGGGAGGAGGACTGCTAAGCTCTCACCTAATGGGCACAGTGTAAGTGTACTTGGCACACTGCCTGGGTGAAGGACTCATCTACAATTTGGACTCTACCTAACAAATGCAAAAATTTAACCTAATTGTTTGTACCCTCATATTAATCTGAAATTAAAAAAAAAAAAAAAAAGACTCTTAACATCAAAAAAGAAGTCTAGTAATGTCATGTCTGCAGATTTGTTCTTATCGTTTAAGGTTGCTTTGGCTATTTGGGGTCTTATCCACTTCCATACAAAGCATAGAATTACTTTGATGTTGGTATTGTAATGGGGATTGAATTGAATCTCTAGACCACTTTGGGTAGCACAGACATTTTAACAATGTTCATTCTGCCAATCCAGGAGTATGAAATGTTTTTCCATCTGTTTGTGTGTCCTTTACAATTTCCTTCTTCATTGTTTTATAGTTCTCTGTGAAGAGATCTTTCACTTCCTAGGTTAAATATATTCCTAGGTATTTTATCTTCTTTGTTGTTATTGTGAAAGGTATTGAGTCTTGGATTTGATTCACAGCTTGACTGTTCTTGTGTACATTGATTGTCATTTTAGTAACTGGACTTTGACCTCTAGCTTTGGGGTGATTTTTCCCTGGTGAGTGTGTTATGCTGTCCTGCATATCAGGTCTGGTCTTAACAAATTACTGCATATCAGGTCTGGTCTTAACAAATTCCCTGAGTGTTGCTTGTCTAAGAAAGTCTTTATTTCTACCCCATGTAAGAAACTTAGTTTTGTAGAATACAAACTTCTAGGGGGGCTGTTAGTTTTTTTAAAAAGACTAACAGTGCAGCTCCTGTCCCTTCTGGCTTGTAAGGTTTCAGTTGAGAAGTCTGCAGTTGTTCTGACCAGTTTCTCTCCTTCCTTGCAATCCACATCGTACCTGATTTTTTTTTTTTTTTTTTTTTTTTTACCTTACCTCTCATAGGAGTGTCTTTTTCATTTTACTTTGTTCAGGCTGATGACTATGTGTTGTGGTGACTGCCTTTTTTAGACAAATCTCCCAAGAGTCCTTTGAGTTTCTTGTATCTCCATATCTAGATTTCTAGCAAGGCCAGGGAAATTTTGCTTGATTATTCCTTCAAAAAGATTTTCCAACTGTTATATATTTTCTTCTTTATCTTCATGGATACCTGTGATTCTTATGTTTGGCCTTTTTCCATAATCCCACATTTCTTGTAGCCTTGTTAGTTCATCTTATTTCTCTCTTCTTTCTTTTTGACTTATTTGTTTAATTCAAAGGTGTTATCTTCAAGCTCTGAGATTCTTTCTTCTGTCTGATATATACTATTTTCTTTTTTTTTTTAAGACAGAATCTCAAGCTGTCACCCTGGGTAAAGTGCTGTGGCATCACAGCTCTCTGCAGGGACCACACGTACCTGCCACAAGGCCCGGCTATTCTTTTTTTTGTTGTTGTAGTTGTCATTGTCGTTTTTTTAGCTGTCTCAGGCAGGATTCAAATCTGCCAGCCTTGGTGTATGTGGCCAGCGCCCTAACCACTGAGCTACGGGCACTGCCCGATGTATACTATTCTTAATGCTTTCCATTGTGTTTTGTAATTCCTTGAATGATTTTTTTTTTTTTTATTTCCAGAAGCTCTTTAACTTTTTCCTTAATAATTCAATTTCTTTGGAGAACTTTTCATTCATTTCCTCTATTGTTTTAGTACTTTTTCTTTTGGGTTCTCTATTTTCTCTTTGAGATTCCTTAGAATCCACTTTCAAATTCTTTATCATTTTAATATTTTCATTTAGGTTGGTATCCATTGGTAAGGAGTTGCTATTTTCTTTCGTTGTGTCCTTTTGCTTTCATTTTTCATATTTCCAGAGTTCTTTCATTGGTCCCTTCTCAATCTGGCCTCTCCATCAAGAGGTGAGGGTGCTAGGACTGGTATACAGGCCTGTCTCTGAGGCCCTGAAGACTGACCCCTGACCAGGCCAGGAGGGAAGGGCTGGTCCTCAGTTGTCTTTAGGATGCTCTAGCAGGTTTGCTGAACCTCTTGGGTTGCCTCTGACCTGCTGTCTTCACTTCTTCCCTACTGTGTGTAGTGAGTTAGGTCCCCCATCTGAATCTCCATGATGGTGGGTTTGTGGGTATGAATCCACTGCTCCCATTTCACTTGAGTTTGTTATGTTTAGCTGGCTGTTGCCCCTATCATTGATTATAGTTGCGTGGAAGAGCCAACCATTCTTGTGTGCCTGTGGTAAGTTCTCCTGCCCTAGATAGGGCACACGAATGCTGCAAGCTTTAGAAGGGACTCTGTAGCTCCCGGTGGTTGCTTTTTCTCCAGTTTCCCTGAGGTGGGTGGACAAGCAGGACAGATTGTAGATGGGTCATGAGAGCCTGAGAGGCATTGCTTAGCCTCAATGGAATCTCAGCGGTTGCTTATCTGGCTGCTAGCGGATCCTTTGATACAGAGCGAGCTGCTGCAGAGAAGGCTCTTCCCGAGAGATGGAATCTAACTGAATGATTTTGCGAAGGTCTTGGGCCGGGCTCTTTCTGCACCTGTCCAGTAGTCCACTTTCTCTGTCCAGTGAAGAATGTGCCTCCCTATTTTCTCTCTGAAACTCCACAGCACTCTTCCCTCAGATTAGTATGCATGCATGGCCTTGCTGCCTGAGCTGCCCCACAGACTGTGTGTCTGACCTGGCTTGGGACTACATGAATGCTAATGGATGGGGGAATCTCCAGGGGTGCACCCTTGTTCAGCCACTAGACCCAAGGGAGGGAGGAAGGTCTAAAGGCACAGTCCTGGTGGGGATGAAGCAATACTTTGTGAGTTTCTCTATTGAAGCTGCACTCTAGTGTAGCAAGTGAGGAGAAGGGCCTGTTCTTTGCAGTCCACCTTCCTGAGGTGTTCAGTTATTGTGAGAACCAGGGCTACACTAAATTCCACCAAACGCCACATGGTTATCTAATATGGCGGTTCACCAGCAAGGGTGGCCTCTGCAGCACACTCACAGACATGCTGCCCCCACCTCCACAACTCTCCACCCACTACCCCAGCTCCTGGGCACCCTGCCACAGCCTCCCATTGGAGAAGACCAACCACAAGGACTTTCTGACCAGGTAAGTCCAGAATCAATCACCACTCATCTAGGGGTACCAGGTTCAACCCTCTTGTGTAAGCAGTGAGTGGGTGATCCCGCCAAATGTCTGTGGGCAGGAAGATTGAAGACTGCAGCTGTCCCACTCCCACCGATGGGCTCACCCACGACTCTGTCCCTGCTGCAGAGCAACAGGCTTCTCAGCGCAGGGCCCTCCGGTGGTTGCTGTGACCAAGAGTGCCAGGGTCTCTCTGCACCCCTCAGGCTTCCAGGAAGGTCTCCGTCCTTTCACCTACTCAAGCAGTCAGCAGGTGCGTCTGCTAAATGCTACTGCAACTCCATTCTCAGGAACAGCTCCGCTGGGAATGTGCCCTTGCAGCTGAGAAAGAGTGGTTTCCAAGGGGGGCTGGGAGGAGCCACTGCTACAAGCTGGCGTGAGCCAAAATTAGAGCAGGAATCTAGGAGTAAGAATGCTGGTCTCTCATGGCTACTCTCCTGTAGGGTGAGACTTTTAGGTCCCACTACTAGCCAGGGCACCCAAGTCGGGGAGGGGAGCCCCCTGAACCCTTGCACTGGGCCCTGACTGGAGTGGACTTGTTCCATGCTGTTTTCCTCTTTTCTCTATCTGCTTTCTCCTTTGCAGCCCTTCCTAGCGAATCCTCAGATGTCTTTGCAGTCTCTCTCTGCCATCTACACTGGGACTGTGTGATAAGCTATGCCTCTGGCCCACCACCTTGACTCCCTCCTGTTCCTTTTTTTGTTTGTCTTTAAAAGTCCACTTGTATCTGCTGATAATCTGCTGTTGTACTTCTATCAGGGTGGTAGTTATATAATTTAGATAATTCCTAAGGCTGTGTGTTATAATTTGTACCCTTTTTGTATGTGTTATACTTCACAATAAAACAAGCAAATACATGCTATATTATAATATATGTGTGTGTGTGTGTGCGCGTGCCTACGTGTATACATATTCCAAGAGTTCAACAGTTTGAAAGGCTATATTTTATTATATTTGGGAAATATATATTATAATCCCATGTGAGTATGTGGTAGTGTGCTGAAGGGTATTTGAACCCATGTTATAAATTTGAAACACAACTTTTATTTAAAGTTTGAAGATGGAAAGAGAGAAATTTCATCACTAAAGATAAACCATGGTTTTATATTAAAATGATCAAGGATATAGAATGCAAGATTTTAAGTCTTTTAAGACTATCCTTTGGCCTTACATATATTTCCTTTTTAGGAAATTTCTCACTTTCCATGAGCCATTTCAAGTTATGCTCTTTCGAAGACCACCTAAAATATCCCAGCCACTCTCTGTCACTCCTGGCACGGTCACACACATACAAAGACCAAGTTCTGATTTGCCTTGAACTTTCTGGGGTTCTGCATGGAAAGTCCTGCATTTTGAAAAACTTTTCCGACTGAGCAAACTTGGCAGGTTGGTTAGAGATTCTTCATAAGAAAATTTTCAAAGCTTTTTCTTATACCACTGTTTTATGCTTTGAATATTAACAATTATAAAACAAGGAAATAAATTTGTAATTCTAAAATCTGGAATTGGGTTTCAACCAAGAAATGTTTTCATATCAAATTATATTATCTGATAAATTAAACTCAGAAATTTCCTGCTATTTTGCCCAAAGGAAGTTTTTGCTCAGGCTTAATGTTATTGGTGATCCTTGCCCACCAGGTTTAATTTATTTCATCTGAGGTGAGACAATGCTAAGGTAATTTTAGCCGGAGACAGGCCTGAAGCAAGGTTAGAAAATGACTGAGGTTTGAAAGATATATAACCGTGAAATAGCAGTGAAGAGCTTAATATCTGGGGAAGAAAGGTAGAAGAAGTTCTTGGAAGAATGCTTTATAACCAAAAAATACAGACTAGACTATATTGGAGCCAAGGATTTTTGCATTAAAACTTTTTATATATAACATTTTTAGACGAGATGAGATTAGAAAAGTCTATGTTAATACATTTTGAGTCATTGACTCGTTTCAAGAGATTTTATACTTCTTTTTTTCTAGAGAGCTTAAAATCCATTTGTATCATATACATATCTCTGTCTTATGTTCTCTGTGCATTTTGGCAGATGCTTAGTATGACCACTAAGAATGCCATTTTTGTTCAGAGATCTTATCTCTATTTCTTGATTTTCTACTTTAAAGTCATAATTTAATGCCACTTTTTAATTTTACTGTGGCATAAAGAAATTAATGATGCACAAACTTAGAATGACTATGAAATTTGTAGGCAGAAAATAGATTTCATTTTATGTTAATCTTAAATTACTAAAGAAGGAATCCTGTGAATTCCCATGGACTCGGAATTTACTTACATGTGCAAGGGTCAATTTGCCGTTTGGTGAAACAAACCCAGGCCAATGGCATTCTATTTAATTGAGCAATACACTCCACTGAGTCTGCCATTAAAACTGGTGAAAAAATCATTGTAGAGACTAGCACTGTGGAGGAGGAGTGTACAGGGCTTATTGTCCGCTCCTGGGTATGCTTAAAATCTGTGAAGACCTATTTGATCTCTTTACCTGTCCAAAAAACAATGTTT
The DNA here is from genome assembly GCA_963574355.1 of Loris lydekkerianus. Classification (NCBI taxonomy): domain Eukaryota; kingdom Metazoa; phylum Chordata; class Mammalia; order Primates; family Lorisidae; genus Loris; species Loris lydekkerianus. Next base: position 10,704 of record CAUYPK010091536.1, on the reverse strand, counting down.
TGTGAAGTTTTGAGTTTTAAGCTATTAAATGTTGTCTCTTTTTACAGTGTGATTTTCATTTCCCTGCAATTAAGAATGGTGTCCTAGATAGTATGGAATTTCTGAATCTTTCTGTGTTTTCTGTGACTAATTTTGGGAGCTGGCAAAGCAAACAATCCACCCCATTTTGAACCCCAAAAGGGCAGAAAGGTGAAAGTATGCTTTATAACACTCCCAGCTCCTTTTAATGTGAAGCGTGATTTTCTGGCTTTGTGCCCTTGGAAAGAGACAAATGACATGAATCCTGCTTCCATTTCTGTTCCTAATGTGCCCCTATCTAAGCATGCAAAAAAGTAAACTATTGTGTTGGAAACAGGCCCTGCCTCCTTGACCAGTTCAGAAGTTTAAAGGAAAATAATTGGGCACAGTTCTTAAAGGGAGCATTTGCTTAGACATAATTTGGCTGTTATTTTTTGTTTTTATAATGACAAAGTAAAGAATTTGTGGAGGAGTTTGAAAAATTGACATAAAGAAAGGAACTTTTAAAAGAGAGGTCCTATTGTTTGCTTCCCTGTGTTATATGTTATAGTACATAAAAACAGAAGAAAATAATTGCCCTCTGTCTTTTTGGAAGATTTAACATGGACCTCCCTGGTTTCTATTGACCTCCATAAAATATGTATTCTTCCCTTTAAAAAATTACAAGCAATTAGATATATGGCAATGGGAATGTGGGAATGCTGTGAAATATGGAGTATGGAATAGCATGCCCTAAAACTAGAATATATGAAAATGCTATTTATGAGAAATTATTTTCCTTCAGCTGGCTCAAGACTAAGGATTTGGGGTTTCAAAGAAGTCATGACAGGAGAAAGGTAAAGTCAGGTAGAAATGTTTAATGTATTAGTGCATCTTCAATAGAACGTACTTACCTGTGACGACATTGCCAGATTATTTGAACATACACACTGGACAACAAACTGGAGGGGACATAGGGAGCCTAGGCATAAATTAGACAGATTATTAATGCCTTTCATTGGTTTATTTCCATGTGAAGACTTCCAAGGAGATTCATTCTTTTCTGAAAAATTATTTTGATTCTGTTAGGATAGATATAAATATTCTCTACTGGGGCACTTACTGTAATATACTGACAGTCGTAAGAGCGTGGATCCCCTAATGTGAAAACTCCCAATACTATTTGTCTCAGCTCATAATCTCTATGCATACTCCAAAGTATAAAGACCTTTCATTCATTGAGTCATCTCTGAGCCTGTGACTCCCAATTACTTTTTTCTAATACCCTGGATGTATTCAGATGTCCAGTATTATATGCCTAAACCTGTCTTCTTTCTCCCCAGCCTTCTGCAGTAACCTCCCTCTACAACTGTATTCCACTAAGAAGGTAAGATAGAGTATCAGTTAACTTTTTTATCTGATGTCATGACCAAATGTTTTATAAAGAGTCTGTCAGGTTATTAGAAAAAGGCAGTGCTAACCTTCAACATTAAGGAATGTTTGGAATGCTATAATAATTTTACTTCATTCAAGGGAACAGATGTTACATTTTCCAGACATTTTGATCATGAAAATATATTTTTAAAATTATAATTTATGAACAGTTGAAATGCATGTTTTTTAAATATCACCTTTCAAAGATGCATTTTATTAGTTTGGTATTTACAAATATAGCACATGTGTTCTGAATATTTATGTAATACTGCTAGCTAGTAAATTTTCCATAATAAATTTTTGAATGAGTTAAAACTAAAGAAAGGAAAAAGTTAAGTTATTAAAAATTTTCCCCATCCCATGGCTGTTTTGTTGGGGAAAAATAAAAATTGATCATGAAAAGAAATTAACTTTATCTCTCTATACTAAGGAGAGTAGAGGAAAGAGCTTTATATTGTTTGCTTCCTAAAGTTATTCATTTGCTAAAATAATTTTTCTAGATATGCAAAGATTACACAAATACAATTAATTGGCCACTGGTTTTCTTATAATAATGATTTCCCACTGAGCCAATAATATAACTATTGGTACTGAAGCTCAAAGGAAAATATGGAATAATACCAAAATTCCATAGTGAAAGCAAGGAATGTCTAGCCACATAAAATTATTAATGTTGGTAATCACCAGTAATTACTGAATGACACTTGTTAAGCTTGGAATCGCAAGAATCATAATGATAATCTAATAAACATTTTTTTTAATTAGTTCAAACACAAGTAAGCTTGTTTTTTGTAATAAAAATGGTCTATGATCTTTGTTATCATTTTTTATATCCTCTCCATTCTATATTTTCAAAGTTAAGTATTATGCCCTGTAGTTGTTATTTACTTTAATATGGAGAAATAATCTGCTTTGATTTATGGTTTTATTTTATTTACAACATCAATAAGGCTCCTAGTGAATTGAAAATATTTTTCATAATACTTAACCATATAAATCTGAAACTGTGCTAATTGAATTTCAATCCTGCCCCTATCACTTCCCTGGGTGAACACTGGGATAGGATACCTGATCTCTTAAAGCCATTTTGTTATCAGTAAAACTTTCCTAATAATAGTAATTATCAGTTAATAACACTTCACAGGTATATATATATATATATATATATATATATGTACACACACACATATATATATGTAGTGCTGAGAACCGTATCTACCCTCATAAAACATATATGTCTAATAAAATCTATAACAAGTTGGACTTTTAAAAAATAAAATCAATAAAGGACACAGAAAATAGCATTCATGGTGATTTATAACAATTATACCACAATAGGGATGACTCCATTTCATTTTTAATAATGTACATTTATAATTGCATTGCCAATGATTTAAGTCATTTATGTTTTTCATGTATGTTGTAGCCTTTTCAAAAGAGTTTTCTATTTCATTTACCTGTGTTGGAATAAAAATATAAAATAAATCAGCAACTTTATTTTGAAATTTTTATAAATTTATGATGGAATATGAGGACCTGTAATTCCATTCCATAGACAACCACCAAAGATCAGAGCTGTCATTTTGGCTGTCAGCATATCAAGGAACTGAAAATTTTAAGTACCTTCCAGTTTTTACTGAAAGTGTTTTTTGCTCAAGAAATGTTATAATGAATGCTTTACACATCTTTTAAGACAATGACATTATTCCATGCATATATCTAATGCAAAACTCCCTCCAGAGTTTATACATTAAAAAGCGACCAAATATCAGTGATTATAATCTTGGTAGATCTTTATATTTGCCAATTATGACGAAGGCGTCTACATTTCTTTTGTTGATAGTGAAAATAAGTGAAATAGTAAATGCACGAGAGATGTTATTTGAAAAACAATTTCTGAATTTGGAAACTTAACTTTTTTGCAGTAGAGAGATAGTGTTTTAATGTTTCAGTGCTTACTCTCGTTCTGCCTGTCACACTCACTTGCGCTGGCACATGCACGCACAGGTAACTAATTTGATCTTTTGAATCTCTTATAATCACCCAGTGGAGTTGGAGAACATTCTCCTTAGTAAAGTCTCCCAAGAAGAGAAAAACAAGCATCCCATGTACTCAACACTAAAAGCTAGTAATTAACAACTATGAGACCACAAGGAAAAAAAACTCAATTAAATGAAAGAAGGGGGGTTTGGTAAACTGTCACTTAACGGATACCATGTAGGAATACATGGTACACCTCCTGGGTGAAGGACTCAACTACAACTTGACTTTACTTTACAGATGCAAACAATGTAACCTAATCATATATTCCCTCATATTAATTCAAAATAAAGTGAAAAGCCCAAGAGAGAAAAACACAAATAAATTCAAGTGGGGGTGAGGAGGGAAGGAGGATGGAGAGGAGGGGAATCTATTGGAAAACTTTCACCTAAAGGCATAAAGTAGGGGTGTATGCACACCTCCTGGGTGAAGGGCTCAGCTACAACAAACACAAACAATGTAACATAATCATTTGTACCTTCATGTTAATCTGAAATAAAAAAGAAATGCTCAGCTAATAAAAAATATGGAGGATTATTTAAAGGTTATTTTATAATTATTTAGTGTTTCTTGAGTCACTTCCACACAGTTTAAATATATTAAACTATCATAAAGTTTCACCTGCTCTACTACAAAGGAGACTTAGCACCAAATTAAACGGTGCTCCATTCCAATACTATTTCGGGCCAGTTTTTAGGATAATTGACCAAAGCTTAATTCTACACAACCTCAAATGTTATTTCCCCACTAGTGGTGACATACTTACTTTATTAGCCTCTTCAATGGCACAATTAATAGTTTTGAAACTTGTACATTCCCCGAGCCTCAGTATAATACATGGTGGTACTCTGTCCATTTCAATGAATCCTTCTAAAATTGAACATATTAGATAACAAGAAACAAGGCCATATATTCTGAGGCTGGTGGGTTCGAACCCAGCCCAGACCTGGTAAAACAACAATGACAACCGCAACAACAACAACAACAAAAAAATAGCCGGACATCATGGCAGGCACCTGTAGTCCTAGCTAGTTGGGAGGCTGAGGGAAGAGACTCACGTAAGCCCAAGAGTCTGAGGTTGTTGTAGGCTGTGGCGCCACGGCACTCTATCAAGGGTGGCACAGTGAAACTGTCTCTAAAAGAAAAAGAAAAAAAAAGAAAAATTATCCATGAAGATACAGCTTGATGGCTCATTGGCTCATTACTTTTATCACTGTATAGATTCTATAATATAAATATATTATAGTTGGTTTATCAGTTCATTTATTGAATGACATTTTCATTGCTTCTAGGTTTCAGGGATTATGAATAAAATTTCTACAAATATTTATATTCAAAGTGTTGAGGGAAGAGAAAATAGATCTTAATATGGACACAATTTGGATATTTTCATCTAATAAAAGAATAATTATTTGTTATAAGTGAGGTAAATATACACTGCTGACATATCAATATCAGTAATGTATTATTAATTTATAAGTGATTCGTTAATGAATTTCAAAGTAATTCACTATCTTTGTAATATATAATTTAAAAGTTGGTAAGTTATATATGCTATTATATTGCCTAAGGAAATATTTTTGCCTAGATCATTAGTAAAAAAAAATTCATTAATACATTTAAAAATAGTTTTGGGCTTGACAATGATGTCAGAAACATGATATATTAAGAAAGATTCAGGAAGGTAATTGTAAGTTTTAATCAAAAAAGAGGTATGAGGGGATAAGGGGCTAAGGCATTCTAGATAGAAGAAATATTATTTTGAAATGAATGAATTATCTGGTGATTAACCATTTATTCATTGTGACTATAACTTGATGTGGTTCAATTAGAAATAAAATAGATGAGAGGAGACAATGAAAAGCTTTATATATTTTGTCATGGGATATATTTTTCCTTTATCTTCCTAGTTGTGGTGAAAAGGTTAAATGATATCTGTTTTTAAACTATGGAATGCTTACGCAATTAATTAGAATTCTGTGATATACCTTAAGTCATTGATTTGAACCTAATGAATTATAACTCTCTGTTGGAAATCATGGATTTGTTTGGTTCCTTCGCTTTATTATTTTCATTTGTGCAGGGTTTTTTTATGGTTCGCGTTGCCTTGTGGCACTTTTTCCCCCATGTTTTGCATAATTCCTGACTTCCTGTTGAAGGCATGACCAAGTTAATTTTTATATGGGAAGAACACTTTTTCTGGCTAGATACACATCACATTTGTCATTTTTCAGGTACCAGGATCTTGGTAAATTTCTGGCTAGATACACATCACATTTGTCATTTTTCAGGTACCAGGATCTTGGTAAAGAAAGTACTTTGTATCTAGAGAATTCAAAGCTGTATCAATCTATGAATCTCACTCACAGAACTACCACATTCTTGCTCTACCTGACAAGCCATTCGGCTCTTCCCAGTTATTTTTGGATCAGCTGTCGTTGGTCATAATGGCTATCTTTGTTACTGTAGATTTGAATCTGTGACCCCACAATGACTTTCTTATTTTATAGGCAAGAGAGAGTGGAAGGTGAAAGAGAACCAGCCACCAAAGAAATGATTCACTGGTATTTGTTGTCTCAGCAGACTGACCTCTCAGTTCATGCCTGCCCTCAGCTTGCTGTGTCCCAGGGGAAGGAGTGGCTGCTTCCTTGCTGAGGGGAACATTCCCCGGGCTTGGCCTGAGGGGAATGGCCGTGAGAGTAGCTGTTCCAGGAACTTTCTGTTTACTTTGTTAGTTTAAAAGTGCATAGCAAACAGAGAACATCAGTTACAAACTATGCACTTTTTAAAAAGTGCTAATCATAAAAGAAGAGGAAAGCAGAGGTGGACAGAATAGTAACTGACCATGAAGCCAGTGTGGTTTTGATAAGGATTACTGTATGATAAACACATTTACAGCTGATGAAAAGTAGTTTGGGAAGAAGATAGTTTTGTGTGGTGGGGAGATAATCTTTGAATAATGAGTATTAAATATGACTTCTGAAACTGCTGACCTCTACACATTGGGTAATTTAAGTTTCACAAGTAAGATTTGGTATTTTTGTTGTTGTTGTTGTTGTTGTTGTTTAACAAGAAAAACAATGCCCCTCAACTCCAACCCTCCAAATGGATGAGTAGCAACTGAGAACATAAATAAACTAACATCAAAAATAAATCCTTTCTATCTCGGAACATCATTAGTAATAACTGAAATGATGTGGCTTTCTATGGGCACTACTGTAACTTACTTAAAAGGTATATTTAGATGTTTTCACTGTACCAGGTAAGGAGCAATGGCTGGCAATAAAGATTAAATTCTGCCTATGGCGCCAATGGGCAGCACTGTTGTGGCAACTTCTGAGAGGTGGTGAACAATAAACAATGGTACCAAAAAACGAAGTTTTGTGTTTTTTTTTTTTTCTTCTTGACCCATGAAATGATTTTTAAAAATATTCCGGAAAGGCCAATCAATGGTTTAATTTTGATAACTGATTCCTAGAAGACAAAGTGTTCAAGGATTCCGTGATTTGGTAGAATTACAGGGATAATATTTTCTAAGAACAAATTGCAACTGAGCAAAGTAACTGGCACAAGACCTTTAACGAGGGGCAAAGCTTTGTTCTTGAGCAGAAATGTTTGTATGCAGCCAGTTTGTGGAAACACATTCTCCTGGTATTTGAGTTTCTTTCTGCTTGTCAGAAATGTTCAAACACATGCAGTGAGTACAGGATCTTGTTTCTTTCCTGCTGGGTTTATTTGGTACCTAGAGAATGACTTTCAACACTCCAATGTGTGTGGTGGTTAACAGTGACGTCCTTCCTCCTTCTTCGCCTTCTTTTGGAATTAGCTAAAAGAAAGGCATTTTAAACTTTAGTGTCAATGAGCATATGTTTAAAGAGAGCAAAATATACATATGCCATAATAAGGAAAAACAATCAGGTTTTTTCTTTTACTTCTTTCTTTTTTTTTTTAGAGATAGAGTCTCATTTTGTCAGTAGAGTGCTGTGACATCACAGCTCACAACAACCTCAGCTCTTGGGCTTAGGCAATTCTCTTGTCTCAGCCTTCTGAGTAGCTGGGATTACAGGCACCTGCCATGACACCCGGCTATTTTTTTGTTGTTGTTGCAGTTTGGCCAGGGCCGGGTTTGAACCTGCCACCCTTGGTATATGGGGCTGGCACCCTACTCATTGAGCCACAGGTGCCGCCCCAATCAGTTTGTTTCTTGAATACTAAGCAAAAATAGTATTTTCTAGGTAAAATCAATACACAGCTCATCTTATTTTATCCCTTACATGTTTCTTGAATTTCCTATAGTATTCTTGGCTGCTATTATACTTCTTGTCTAAATTAATGTTGATGTCCTAAGCCTTGAGCTACTTATAAAGGTTAAAACATATTGCTTTATTTTTAAATCTATTTTTCCTTTATATTTTCAAAAATACTCTTATCAGTATAAAAAAAAGCTCAGTTTAAAAAAATAAACAAATCACCCATAATCCTACTATTCTAGTGCAGCAATTTTCATAGACATTTATCTTTTATATCATAAAGACTTGAAACTTAAACCATTGATTTACTTCCTCTTTACCTTATCTTTTGGGCTTTTACGTTGACATAAAAACCCATTGATATTTATGACAAAATACCACTTTTTAACCTTCAAAAATATTTTAGCATTCTACATGTACAAAAATAGTACGGTAGGCATTGTTTTAAATATAAATTTTTCATGGGAATGTTAATGGTTGAATTGGCTCTTCATTTTCTAAAGTAGGTCTATCGTTTTAATTTTAAAAGTACTGCACTTAACTAAATAAATCAAGTAAATTATCATGTTAGATGAGTCTCTTTCCAAAACTAAGAATGAAAATAAAATTCTAATTTTCTGTATAGAGAATGATGACTCTAAACTTAATGAATGTTCACTATGGCATAATTACATCTAATTTGTTCAAAGGGCAATGTTACTCTATGAACACTATAAACATTAACGTAATTTGCCCATTTTAAATTATTAAAATTCTAAAACTGTTTCCAAAAATTTTATCTAGTTGGTAAAAATTGTATGAGGAAGAGCTACACAAAGGGGTGCCCACGTGCCCAGATCTCCTTCTGCTGCTCGCTGCCAGTGCTGACCAGTTCGGCAGCTCCTTCAGCCTCCCAGAGTCACGGAGGCCGACTCACTCCAGGCACTTGCGCACCCCCCCCCACACACACCTTCTCATTGCCCTGGCGAGTCCCCGAGGTGGCAAGGAAAGAAGCATTCCTTTTAGGCATCAGCATATGGAAATGATGAACCAGTTCCTTCCTCTGAAGTCAGTTCATATTAGTTCCCCACCAGATGATCCTTACTTTGCAGATCTCCTGCAAGTGTCCCATAACAGCAAGAAAAACCATCTGACCTAACTATAAGTAAAGAATCCTGGTCTTGACCACCATCGGCTCCCGCCCAGACTTCCATAAGTGCTGTGCTGCCCAGACCTCCGTAAGAACTGCTGGACTGTGATCGTGCCTGCCCAGACCTCAGTAAGAACTCCGGCTTGAACCCTGACTCGTGACCCGTGCCTGCTTGGCCTCCACAGGCCCTGACGAGGAACTGAGGGAGCTGTGCAACACCGCATCTTCCCTCCTGGACCCTCCCTGCCTCCACACTGGCCCACTTGTCTGGCCAGGGACTCTGGTAGACACGTGCCCTCCAAAGCCCTCCTTGCCTCTGCCCAGAGTCCTTCTCCTGGCCAGAGACTGCTGGACCCTTGGGCTCTCTGTGCCAAAGTCACTGTCTGCCAAGCACTCCCAGAAATGTGTGCACCACTTCCTGCCCTGCTGCTGGATCCTGGTGTGTCACACTCAGGAGCTGCTTCCACAACCAGAACTTCCTAGCTAGAGCAGCCCCAGAGGAACTACACAGGGTCACTCCCTACAAAGATCCAGCAATAATAGAAGGATCCCTCTGGGGTCTAATCTTGGAGAGACACCTCCCCAACTCTGAGGACCGCCAGAGGCAATGTTGAAAAACAATCATGAGGCGAAATCAACAGAAAAACTCTGGCAATATGAATAATCAGAGTAGATCAACTCCCCCAAGGATCAATGGGGCAGAAACAACACAAGACCCCATGCACAAACAAATACCTGAGATGTCAGAAATCAAATTCAGAATCTGATAGTAAATAAGATCGAATTAGAATTCCAAGCAGTAACCCAAAAAGATAACTGAAGAATTCAACGAATTCAAAGACCAAATGACCAAAGATTTTGACACATTGAGACAAGAAGTTGCAGCCCTCAAAGATCTGAGAAACACAGTGGAATCCCTCAGTAACAGAATGGAGCAAGCAGAAGAAAGGATTTCTGAAATTGAAGACAAAGCTTTCGAATGCTCTCAAACTCTCAAAGAGGAAAAGAAATGGAGGACAAAAACAGATCACTCTCTCAGAGAGCTCTGGGATAATTAAAAAAAAAAAACAACACAATATTTGTCTTATAGGGATCCCCAAAAGTGATGAAGTGGCTTCACAAGACAGAGTCTCTTCTCCATGAGATTATGAAGGAAAACTTTCCAGACGTGCCAAGAGATTCTAATTCAGATAGCAGACAGTTTCAGAACTCCAGCATGACTTAACCCAAACAAGACATCGCCAGACACACCATAATTTAACTAAAGTTAATATGAAGGAGAAAATTCTGAAAGCAGCCAGATGAAAGAAAACCATTACCTACCAGGGGAAGAATATTAGAATAACTACAGATCTCTCTGCTGAAACCTTTTAAGCTAGAAGAGGATGGTCATCGAATTTTAATTTCCTAAAACAAAATAACTTTCAACTCAGCATCCTGTACCCAGCTAAACTGAGTTTCATTTATGACGGAGAAATTAAATACTTTAACGACATTCACATGTTGAAGAAATTTGCCATAACTAAACCAGCTCTCCAGGATATTCTCAGACCTATCCTTCATAAAGACCAGCATAACCCTCCACCACAAAAGTAAACTGACCCAGAAAATTTTTGATCAAATTCGAACTTCCACAGTCTGAAAAGGATTAAAAATATCCACTGGACTCTTGAGAGGCTCATCAATATGCTCAATTAATGTGAATGGTTTAAATTGTCCTCTAAAGATGCACAGGTTGGCTGACTGGATACAAAAACTCAAGCCAGATATATGCTGCAGACAAGACTCTTAAATTACATTAACAGACAAATATAGACTCAAGGTGAAGGGATGCTCATCTATACTCCAGGCAAA
>CAUYPK010091534.1:0-46236 GCA_963574355.1 Loris lydekkerianus | reverse complement strand
GCTTTATTTTTAGAATCTTTAAAAAAAAAAAAAAAAAAAAAAAAAAAAAAAAAAATATATATATATATATATATATATATATATATACACACACACACACACACACACACACACAATGAATACAAAGCTAGAATATAAGGGGGGTGAATACCAATAAATCGGTTGTTAAGTAATTTTTTTTTCCCTTCTACCACACAGGATACTTCTGATAAACAGATGATCCTTCGGGAGAAGCGTAGAAACATACATTTTTTAACTGGTTTAAGTTTATTTAGGCTTGTTCACTGTGATCCAGATGTAGCAAGTGATTTTCTCAAAGTCATGCTTAAATCAGTGTTGGAATTAAGACAAAGGTTAGATCTCTTGGTTCCTAGCTTAGTGCTTTTTCTTCTACCCTATAGAATGATATCAGAAAGAATACAGATGATGGAAGAAATATGTGCTAAAAGAATTCATGGTCCTCTTCTAAGTGCTGAGTATTAGACATTAACAAATGCAGCTTTCCAGATTAAACTACAGACATCAGTATGGTGGACATCTGATGGAGATGAAGGAAAGCTCTGGATATGTAATTCTTGCATGGGCATAAAACAGCACCTGAGAAGCATTTCTTTTATTCAGATGACCAGGGTAGCAATGGCAACAGAGAAATGGTAAGAAAGGGTAGAAATGTGAACTAATGCTGGTGGTGGTGGCGGTGGTGGTGAAATGAATGACCCATGGATATTTTGAATAATTGTTAAGTCTTCTGAAAGAACATCTAATTGATGACTCAATTGATTCAGGATTTTAAATGTGATTTATGAAGTAGGACTTTAGTATTGAACTAGAGAAATATGTAATTAATATTTCTACCTGTGCAAAAAAGATGACTGTCTTGCTCAGGATTTTTATTTCTAATTTTATAAAATAAAAATTCTAGCAAAGAAAATATATGAAACTTATAACAACACATCTTTTGAAGACTTTTTCTGAAAAATTCAAATTACCCCATTTACGAAAACTCGTATGCTGATTTTTGAGTATGGAAATAATATTTGATTAAACAAAAGTGTTGCAGTTTTAATCTGAATAAGTACAATTCTTCAAATCAGCAACAACTATGAAAGGACGATAGAGTGCTGATGCAGATTTTTCTTCCCTTCCCTCTGCATTCATATAATCCTACTCTATGTGGCTTTATTCCCCAGTTCACTTTAATCAGAATCTTTTTATTTATTTGTGTAAGACCTAAGATTTGACAATATTTTTGGTTATTTTAGCATTTTTATTTTTTTAAGATAGGTCTGGTGGAGAGACAGTGGTGAGGCACTAATTTTTTGATTTTTGAGTGACAATTCATTCTACTTCTTGCTTAGGGAGTTTATATCACCTTTATTGCCTGATTATTTTAAAGGAGCATACTTTTGGAACATAAATCTGAGGTATTTTTAGAAGCAGGTAAAAAACTTTCTTTTTACCTATTGAATTTCAGATGAATTATGAGAATGACCAGAATGAGAAATCTTTATTAGTATGATATCCAAGATGCTGAGAAATATGATAGATAAGTTTGGTTATAAGGAAAAAACTTCTAAGACTCCTCATTTAAATATAAATGTGTAAGGAGAATACAAGTATAGTATTTTCAATATCACTTTTTAAACATCAGTCCCCATTTCCTTTCTAAGTTAACTAAGGACTTATGTTTTATTTATATGTTTTTTGGATTCTGGTCAGTACATCTCAGAGTCCTGCCTTATTTCTCTTTCAGCTACAATGACAATAAGTATTACTGCTATTGTGTCGTTGTGTCATTACTGTCAAGTATTACTGTCATGGCGTTTACTGTATGGTTGAATATCTTGGATTATATTCCAAGAGAAAGAAGAATAATACAAGAAGAAAGCAAATATCTTTAAGTCAAGTTGAAAGCAAGGGCTTCCCATTTTGCAATGGAATGGTGCATTTTCAATAAACAGCTTGGAGAATGTCAAATACCAACCTTGATACAATGGGCTGTGACACTGAGGCAGAACACACACGTTGAGATTTATTGCCATTCATTTTACAAGAATGCAAAGATGACTAAAGTCGACTTACTGTAAATTTCAAACTCTATAAAAATCTTTCCAGGCAATAATACTTCACAGATGACTAATCACTGCACAGACCTTTGGTTTTATATAAATGAAAGATTTAAAAATTAATAATTGGTATGGAATGTAATTTCAAAGTAATTGTGAATTTTCAACTGTATTTGGTCATTTGACTTATTATCTTGTGACTTTCAGATTAATAACTGTGGCTGCCCACATGCAGGGAAAGTTCAACTTTTAAACAAAGTTTATAAGAGAAAAGTTATTCAAAATATTAGTAGTATTTTGGCAGTCTTCTTTTTCTAAGCCATAAAGTTGTGACATTTATAGGTGTCTAATATGAATCCAGAAATTATTCTGGTAAGTTAGAGTCATAAAAATGGCAATATCAGGTGTACTTAAAGTAAGGACAACTATTGTTTGTGGATTTTAGGTTTATGGGATTTTTAACATTTTGGTGAAGTAAAAATGTTGATTAGCTTTTATCACTTTGACATTTATTTTCAATCAATAGAAGATGTGGAGTTATAATATAGCTTAGGCTTTCTAAAGTCAATTAAATCAGATTTCAGCCAGTATTTTGGAGGTATGGGTAAAATGCCACTGACTGGGTGGAACTCAAAATAAAGTTATCCCGACCTCACCTGAGTATGTATGATTTCACAATATGTATTTTGGAATTTTGAGTTAATTTATTTTAAATTTATTTGAAATCACAAGGAAAACCAATGAGAATCTCTCAGGGTTGCAATGACTTTTGCCACACTGTAAAAATCAAAAGAGATGGTAAACAGAATAGCATAAATTTAACCAAAAATAGCTACAGTTCTCACAGTCTGGGAACACAAAATTTAAGAATTTGGACCAAACTACTGCTCCATGTAATTTCATGAAATCTAATGCCTCTTTTGAATAGTCATCCAAAGCCAGGCATTGTATCCACTTTGGTAAATCCTTTTCTCCAGTGTGTTCCATGCGAGAACGGATGATCTCAGACGTTAATTGTTGTTTTTAGATTCTCTGATTTTAATTGAAGTGTGAATATGACTCAACTATGTCTACAGCCATCTCTCTACTTCCGAAATTAGACCTTTACTGAAAAGCTTTGGAGGAAATGGATTATAAAACATGTCCTAAGAAATTGGATTTTAAATATAGTTTGAGATGATTTTTTATACAAATAAGATTAGATTCAACTTTACGCTTCTGTGAACATCAATTTTATTTGTATTCCAATGTGCCTCATTGACTGTTGTAGGAAGTTAATTACAGTTTTTGTAGATTTGTTTTGTGATGTGAACACGTCACATTGGAATTCTCTTAAGATGAAAGAGGATGAGTGGGTGAATATACAATCCCTGCAAATACCTGAATGAAGCACACTATTCTTCCTGGGAACACTTATTCCGTGCCCATAAGTCAGATGATAGAAATGAGACCTGAGCATGGGGTGCTAATGTTAGACATCAGAATTCTTTTCAGTTTTGTGTCTCTATGTCTACATATTTAATTCAAGGCAGTTTATGAATAGACAATTCTCTGAGAAATTTCACCTTATGGATTGACAATATTTTTTAAATATTCTGTTTTTAAATCAGTAGCACTACCTATCTCAGGAATAACTTCCTAAAAATAATCTTGGGTATGTTTTCAATTCTAAAAGAATTTTTAAAGTCCTTTACATTAAGTTGTTTTTACTCTTTATCAGTGAGTTCACAGCCAGTAGTGGATAATCATAAGAAAGGTAGCAAGTTCACACTCTTATGACAAACATGATTTGAGAATTTTAGTAAGAAATAAAATCACTTTACATAACAAGCAATAGACAACATGCACTTCCTCATAATATAATGAATACTTAGAATATCAAGGTTATACAAAATTCTCTGTAGAACCACTAAAACATACAAGTAAATAATACAGAAATAGCTTTGCTGTTTTTACTATACCATATATATACATTTGAAGAGAGGTTAACTAGATAATGACAAAATACAGAATGCAAAATGTGATGTGTAATTTTTTAACCTTCATTATATATTTAGATAAAGGTTAACAGTTAAATCAGTATATTGGTGCTTCAAAATCTTTCAGATTCTCAATTTCTCACGGCCACTGATTTTGAAAACTTTAGTCTCTAGTTACAATCACAGATTTCCCCCTCACTACTAACGAAGGGAATTGGAAACCATTCTTCTAAGTGATGCATCACAAGAATGGAGAAACAAGCACATATACTCAATGCCAAACACATGTACTCTGTTCATACTTTGTTTTCATAGAATTTAACAACAGAAGAGTAAGAAGGAGGCCAGAGCAGCACCATCTGATCTCTGCTTGCATATGTAAGTAGCGACGGTTCATCGTTTTTGAGACAGTCTCATGCTGTTTCCACAATACCTTACTTCCTAGCCTCCTACCTCATCTTCTGTCCCTTCTCCAGGGTTCAGTGTTACAAATGACAATCATGAGTTATTTTTCCCAGTTGTGCTTCTTAAGTATGAGTTTGGGTTAAGGGTTAGGTTTATCTCAGGGAAAGAGGCTCCTCTGGGGGGAAAACAAAACAAAACAAAACAAAAAACCTTCTAGTGGTCATTTTGGGCTAGAATAAAAAAATCAAATATCTCAAATGGCCAGCTTGGTTGACTCAAGCATCTTTCTGAGCTATGGGTTGCACAGATGAGGATGGAGGACAGAGCTGAGAGGTCTTTAAGGCACAGTGCTAGATGTGTCAGTTTCACAGTGCTTATGAAGTAAAGGCCAGCAGGGGAAGGGGCTGCCTCCCAGACACAAATCCAGTACATTTCATATTTGGAACTACATAGTGTGGGATGATGGAAGACTGTCAAGAGAATAGAAAATGTGGACTTGTAGGGTCAAGAAACTGGGAATCAGCTAAATTCCCAGAATCCAGGTTAAAAAAGAAATAATAATACAACCGAGTAAGATTGTAGTGGTTTTCAGCAATGTGTAAGAATTTTGTATGGCAATACCTTAAAGAACTGAAAGTAGACCTACTATTTGATCCAGCAATTGCACTGCTGGGTATATACCCAAAAGAAAGAAATGGCCCTTTATAAAATGGACACCTGCACTTGAATGTTTATAGCAGCACAATTTACAACTGTAAAGACATGGAAACAAGCCACATGCCCATCAATACATGAATGGATTAACAAAATATGCATACTACAGAGCAATACTTAGCCACAACAAAAGACAGTGATCTAGTATCTCATGGGCCAGCCTGGAGGGAACTGGAAACCATTCTTCTAAATGAAACATCATGTTGGCTGTATCTAGGTAGAGGCAGTTTCAGGCTGGGCCTTGCTGAGTCATTGCTACGCGGAAGTAGCTCGATGGATCTACTTCTAGTCAGGCTCGGGAAGTTGCACTAGGCCTCAGGCACAGGGCAGGGCCCAACAATTCCCTCTTTTGTTTTTTGTATGGCGGATAAACATAGCCCCTGTCTTAGGTTGCCTGCTCTTGCAGTTTCAGTCTTACCCGTCATGGGGATACAAACATCAATGTCTACAGGAGTCTTGTACGTCTGGGGCCCTTACCGTTGAATACAGCCTGGATAAAGAAAAAAGTTGTGTGTCAGGGTCAGATTCAGGGGTTGATCCAAGGAAAGTCAGCAGCTGACTATTTCCCTGCTGTCCTTTGCTGTCCTCACTGATGAACCTGCACCATCATTACAGTCAGGACCATGCATCTTTTCAATTGTGATCAATATTTAAAAATAAATAAATCACCTTTTATTCATTTTACAAAAGTGAGTTTTGTATCTGGCATTTCACACACACACATACAAAAAAAAAAAAAACACCAAAAGAACAAAAAACATTTCCCTAACAAGTACCCTCTTGTCCTGTGCCCTCTTAACCTCCAGTATTACAAAAGATCAGGAACCTATGCCCAGTGTTAATTTCACCATGTTGGTTCAGTGGAGGTTTGTCCACTCATTCAGAATGAAGTATCTGTTTGGCCCCAGGAGCTCTGGTGCCAAGTCCCATGAGCAGGAAGATGGCTAACATACACTTCTAACAGTACTCAGGCTGGCAGGGGAACTGGCCATGGAGCAGATGTCACTGAGGCCCTGCCTATTCTAACCTGGGTCCACCTGAGTTCATCTGCAGTGTGGCTGTGTGCAAGTGCAACCTGGAAGTGCAGTGGAGTTAATAACCTCAAGGGGCCATGTTCCCTTCACAGAATGATGTACTTTAGTCCCCATCCCCTCTGGCATGATAATATTGAGGCATATTCTTCCCAGTTTCTCAGAAAGATTTTAGGGAGACTCAGAGCCAGTTGCCTGTGACAGGCATCTGCTCACGAACACATCCTTCCCTGAGTTTCTTCCCTTTCTTACCTCTCTTTTCATTCTCAGTGCTTCTGGAGATCATCCCCTCAAAAAGGCCTACACCCAAGTTCCTGTCTTACTGTTTCCTTTGCAGAGAAATCTAAGATAAAGCACCCAGAAGACCAGTCGTTATAATTTAGTGATATGAGCTATAATAGAAGCATGTATAGTAGTAGAAGGGGACAGTTGTCCAACACAGAGTAGTTACTCTATTTGGTAGGGATTTGTGGGGAATTGCTAACTCAAGGCCAATATCCCCTTCTACAGTATAAACCTTATGAAGGCAAAGGTACCATCTATTCCCTGCTTTGTCCCTAGAACCTAGAGCAGAGTCTGGCATATCAGGGCTTAATGCATACAGTAGAACCTCCATAGATGACCAGCTACTTACAATGACCACCTCCTTTAGTTGACTTAATTTTTGTAGACTGGACATGAACCACACATATATATGAGTATAGTAGGTCTAGTTCCTTAAGTTGACCTCCTCTATATTTTGACCAGGGTGTTACAGTCCCTTGGGTGGTCAACTTAACAGGGGTTCAGCTGTGTTTGTTGAATGAATGAATGTTTTTTTCAGAGGGAAAACAGGATTAAAAGGATACAGTCACTAGCATGTGGCTCACAGTTATATAGCCCATCAGTAATGGTGGAGCTGATACTAAATCCCAGTAGGTCTGATGTCTAGTCCAGGACTGTTCCCTTCAACTGACTTGAAGAGGACAAAGAGTTAGCTAGAGGTCTGTGGGGATTAGGAGTGGGCTAGTATATGCTAAGGTTGAGTTCTGAGTAAGTATGGGATACTCAGGGAAGTAGTCATTCAGATATGATTGGATTGCAAAAAGCACGTAAGAGGTAGTTGTTAAAACAGAGATGAAGAGCAATTCATTGGCCAAGCGGGAAGATGTGATAGGCCACACTAAGGTTTTTGGGTTCTCACTGACTAAGGACAGTAGTAGTGGTTGTGGTGGGGACATATGGAAAGATCTTTATTGGCGGAAATATCTGACTACATCTTAGAAAGAGAATACAGCAGTGAGAAGCATCTATGAGGTTGGACAAAATTGGAAAATGGTTAAATTACAGATATGTGTAGGAAAGAGAATTAATGAGTTGGTGAGATGTGTAAGTTGAAGCAGAAGAAACAGTCAACTGGGTGTTCCAATTCTTGAGTTAGAGCAGATAGGAACACGGTACTATGAGGGCTGCTCGATCTCAAGGTACCAGTGGAGCAGCCAGCTTGAGGATATGTAGGATCTAAAAAGATAGGTCTTTGGTTGGAATGTAGATCTGTCATCGGCATGTGAGGTATTTGTTTTTTTTCTTAGCCCTGGGAATAAATGAAAAAAGTATGTAAATAGTGCTTACTCTGGGCAAATCACTGTTCTGAATACTTATAAATATTAATTCTATTGAACTATTGAGTATACTAATATTAAAGTATTAAGAAAATCTACCTATTAAGATAGCAAACATGGGTGTTGCCCGTGGCTCAAGGAGTAGGGCGCTGGCCCCATATACCAGAGATGGTGGGTTCAAACCTGGCTCTGACCAGAAACTGCAACAACAGCAAAACAAACAAACAAAAAAAGATAGCAAACATTAACTCAGTATCTAACTCAGTATCTTACAAGCTAGATACTGTGGATCCACTTTACAGATGAGGGAAAATGAAGCACAAAGAAAGTTAGTAACTTTCTCAAAGTCACATAGCTAGTGGATGGTAAATTTGGGATTGCTCCCTTGAATGAGCGGAGAAATAAAACTGCAGAGAATGGAATGGGAGCTTGAGATAGCTAAAGACCCCTGAATGAGGTAAGAGAAGTATGAAGGGAAAAAGTAGAATCTTAGGGATCAAAGAGGAGAGGGCTTTACTTGGGTCACGTGCCCCAGAAAGACCAAGGAACAGGACAGCTAAAGTTATTCATTGGATTTCTTGTTGAAAGAAATCATTAGTGACAGTGGTTTTAGTGAAATGACAGGGCTTGGCCATTCAACTCAGAACAGTCTCCCAGGATCAGGAGAGACCCAGCAAGAGATAGAGTAAGACAGACCAAACAGCTTAATCAAACTGGAAAAGCTCATTCCAGAGAGTGAGTTTGACCTGTCAAGGTTGTGCTGCAGGTATTATTTGGAGAAATTTAAAGCAAACCAGACTCATCAGAGGCTTTAGGTGTGTACTGTGATATCAGAATGGACAGAACTTAGGCATCACAACTGCTAAACAGAAGAAAGGAGGGAAGCCAGGGAAAATCTGAGTGAAAAGCACAGTAAAATATTAAAATGAAAGATTCCCCTCTAAAGAATTTTCTTGAAAATTATCTTCAAGACCCACAATTTTCTTCAAAATCATTTTTCAGACTCAAATGCTTTGCTTTTGATCTTGCTCATATATGAAGTAATAAAAGTGTTACATCAGACTCTGGAGTTGAAAATATCAAGAATACAAAAAAAAAAAAAAAAAGAAGAAGAAGATTCATGTTAAATCCCTTGCTGATGAATATTGGCAGCCTGCAAGAAACATGTGGGAGAAAGTTCTCAAGCTTAGAGGACAAGTGGAATGACTTTTGCACATGCAGGAAAAAGCATGTCCAGAGACACTGGTGAGGGCTGCAGGGACTGTGGGAGTTAGAAATCAGCGTGGGCAGGCCTAATGAGGTGGAGAAAATTCTTTCCTCGGTCATGTTTTGAGGTAAGACAAGAGTATTCGGACATAAGCCACTGTGGTTGACTTTCTCCATGAGGGAATTTTTGCTGATACCTGTAAGTGAATTCATTAGTTGTCAATGATAATTGAATCAATTCAGGGTGTTTGCCTGGAAGGGAGTCTACTTTCATTCTAACTTGCCAGGTTTTAAAAAAATAAAGCTTTAAATCGGTCAGCTGAAATTGGTTTATGAATTGCTGGAAATCCCTAGACAGATTTCCATCAATTCAAAACATCACAGACAATCCTGTATTTGCAGTGGGCTTTGTGCTATTCATGAAATCCTATTGAACATCTTTTTTGCATTAATTTAGTGATATTTCTCACTGACGTCAAGGTGATGAAAAATAACACTAAACCTTCCTTGGCTGACTGTGAAGGACTTGGAACACTACCAGGCATGCTGCAGGCAATTTCTGGAAGGCAGGCAGGAAGGCAGGCAGGGGGACCTGGCATGCCTCAGAAACTACCTCAGAGATGAGCTTTAGAGAGAAACAAGTCTACAATTTTATGGGAATAAAACTCAAAAATATTTAACTGCTGCCAGCAATTTCTAAAAAGCTGTAAAACATTGAAAAACATGCACCAAATGGCAGGGGCAAGCAAAAGGATGTACACTTTAAAAGAGAAAAATCAGTGTCTTATTTATTTACCTGATACATCTACTCAGTGGTTCTCAACCTTCCTAAGGCTGCGACCCTTTAATACATTTCCTCATGTTGTGGAGATCCCCCAACCATATGGGGGTCTGTACATGTTGTGGTGAGCCCCAACCATATGGGGGTCTGTACATGAGGAACTGTATTAAAGGGTTGTGGCCTTAGGAAGGCTGAGAACCACTGATCTACAGGATTTACTGTGTCCCAGGCACTTTTCTAATGACTCTGTGAATATTAATTCACTTCCTATTCTTGACAACCCTTATGAGATAGATGCTATGGTTATCTTCATTTTACAGACAGATGGTGAGGCACAGAAAGATTATATCATTTGCTCACACAGCTGGTACTGAGCTGGAATTGAAACCAAGGGGAGTCTGGCTCCAGAGTTCAGGGAGGCATTAGCCACTGAACATGCTGCCTCCCATAAAGGAAAGCAAAGGAAATGGTGTTTCCTCTCAAGAGTTTAGTCTTTCTCCCCTGGGAGCTGCTGCTTCATTCCAATTTTACTAAGTTATGCCTTATGAAACTGTTCTCTGCTGTTGTGGAGATAACCGTGTACCTGGTCATGCCAGCACTGATACAGGAAGCAGAGATAGGGCCTTAGTCATGTGGTGTGACATTGGTGTGTCACTTGGCATGGTTGAAGTCTTGTCTCCAGCACAGGTGATAGATTGTAAATAGCAACAATTTCTATATACTATTGCTATTTACCATCAACAGTGACATTTATAGACAGTTAATGGACTACATAGTTGGAGAAGACTGTCTTAGAGATTCAATAGCTTCAAGAAATGGTTAGAAGCAGAAAGTAAGGGGGAAAACATGTAAATGGCTTTCACATAGGGCTCTGCTTTTCAAACACATCTTTAAGAACAAAACCCTTCCATTTGCATTAGTTATATTGATTATCCTGATCAAGATTTGTGTTCCTGACATAAGAGCTCTTGGTTATAGGGTTTTTGTTTTGCACATGTATCTGTCCGTCAGATTGACATGTTGCTTGAGAATTATGTTCTTTCCACTGTGTTATGAAGTCTCTCTCCCCATTAATTCTTTTTCTGCTAACAGTAATTTCCTCATGAGTCTTAAAGCTCATTCAGGAGGGGCTTGCACTTTATATGGTAGAATAGTAGATATCTTATCAGGTAAGAACAGGCCATTTTTATTGAAATGCTATATCTCCAGTCCAGCCTCCTGTCCACAAATGCTGGTATCCAATTGCCTTTTTGCCATCTCTACTTAGATTTCTAACATCTTTCATTTGAATGTCTAAAATGGCCATCTTCCTACCTGTACCCTTACCTGTTCTAATCAAAGAATCCCTATTCTTTTTTTTTTTTTTTTTTTTTTTGGATACTGAGTCTCACTCTGTTGCCCTGGGGTTGAATGCCCTAGCATCATCATAGCTCACAGCAACCTCAAACTCTTGGGCTCAAGTGATCTTCTTGCCTCAGCCTCCTGAGTAGCTGGGACTACAGGTGTCGACCACAGTGCTTGGCTAATTTTTTTCTATTTTTTAGTAGAGACATGGTCTCGCTTTTTCTCAGGCTGAGCTGGAACTCCTGATGGAGCAATCTGCCCCATCTCCGCCTCCCAGAGTGCTAGAATCACAGGCGTGAGCCATCACAGTCTGTGAGGAAACCCCATCTTTTAAACTGTTAAAGCCTAAACCTTTGAAGCATTTGACTTCTTTTATTTTCTCATATATCTCATCCAAGTCAGCAGTGAATCCTGTCTGTACCTTCAGAATATGTCGAGAATTCAATCAGTCTTCATTCTACTTCACGTGACCACCTGCTTTGAACCACCATTTCCCTCTTCTACCTCTGTGCTTATTCTTTTGCCCTTCAAAAGCAGTCGAAGCAATTCAGTAAAAATACAAGTTCAGCCAACATCCTTACTCTGCAAAAATCTCTGTAGCCGGTCCCCCTTTCAGAGTTAAGGTCAGAGTCCTCTGAATGACCATGATCTGGCCTCCACTCCCCTTCTCTCCCTTCACTCTCTCTCCTCTGGCCCAGGCTCGCTGGCCCAGTCCTGTTTCTCATCCACACAGCACACTCCTACCTTGAAGCCCTTAGCATTAATTGTTTCCACTAATTGGAAAGCCCTACCTCCAAATATCCCCAAGATAAATTCCCTTAATCTTCTTTGAATCTTAGTTGAATTGTCACTTTGGTAATGAGGCTCCTTTGACCATCTAATTTTTAAATGGATTCCCCAAATCCTCCCCATTTTCTTTTCTCATGGCACTTGTCACCTAACAAATGATAGAATTTACTTATTACTTTTATTATTTAGTATCTTTCTTTCCTGACTAGAAAGTATAATTCCTCAGGGTCTGTATTGTTCATTGAAATGTCATAAGTATCTAAAATAATGTCTAACATGTAGTAGATAATTAATGAATATTTTTGAGTAAACAAATACAAAATGAATTTTAAAATGTATGTTAAATTGGACCTCTATAATAAAACCATCCTTGGCTACCATGCTTCTTCATTTTCCCATGGTTGGCCACAGGAGTGTTATAAATTTGTAATAACCATATGTTTTGCTTATCATTTGAACTTTAAACTTCCTTTCCATATGCCTGTGTACAGCATTGCCATAAAGATAATATCTGCCATTGCAATTAACATCCATCATGAATATACAGGTATCTAAAGCTCAGAATAAACTCTTATGGAAGTGTCTGGCAGATAAGACTAAATTTGCTATTAGTTCATGAATTTTGTCAATTCTTTCTGTTCCGACAGTGAAAAAGTATCATTTGTATCTTGATTAAAATTAAGAAGAGCGATTGTTGCTATATAGAAATGAAGACAATGGGCAGCAATACTGGTGCACACGGTGATTCTTCTGAAAGATCAGAGTTACTGCACCAGGATTCCAACCAGGCCCAAGGAGGTATGTCCTGGAAATAGAGGACCAGTGTGAAATCTCTTTCTATTTTGAGTTAAGATGCTGAGCCATAAATAGTCCTTGAAGCTACCAGTATCCAAGGACACAGGGCTAGTGTTTTCCACCTTGTTTGAATGTTCAGTTTAGGCAACACATGGCAGCTGGACTCGGTTCTGTTGTTAGGAACATCCCTAAATGAAAGTGCCTGCTCTGTACTCACGCTCTGATTGGTATGTGTAGAGCAGGGGGCCAACCCGCTGTCACTCTGAGCTCACCTTTAATGGGGAGAGGGAGAACACTTTGGAACCAAGAGGCAGAAAACAAAGATAAACAGAAACAGCATGGCCAAGTGTTAAAATCACAAAATGCAGAGGGGACAATTTTATCTGCCTGTACTCAGCCATCAAAATTAGTGGGACTTAAAAAGCTGCAATGTCATCTGCACTGTCAATTTAACACAGAGTAGAGCCGATTACTTATAAGCCCCTCTAAGGTCATAGGCCTTTATTTGAAAACTGCAGTTGATTTGAAGGTAGCGTTATTTCTGGGTTATCTAGAATCCGTCTTTTTCACTTTTTTCAACCTTTTTGATCTCACAGCATGCTTCAACCTATAGTTAAGCTTCTGCAGCATACTTACATTATGATGATCAAAAAGCAGAGTAAAAATAAGAATATACTTACTGTGCTTTGAACTTCTTTTGAAAATAACTTAATTAATGATATTTACAGATTTTCACGGCACACCTAAGATTCTCTCCTGGCACAGCCCATGTGCTGCGGCACACCAGTTGAAAATCAATGATCTAGTTCTTTTTCTTTTTTTGACACAGAGTTTCTCTTTGTTGCCGTAGGTAGAGTGCTGTGGCATTATAGATCACAACAACATCAGACTCTTGGGCTCAAGTGATTCTCTTGCCTGAGTTTTTCTTTGTTTTCTTTTCTTTCTTTCTTTCTTTTTTTTTTTTTTTAGTATAAACGGGGTCTCACTCTTGCTTAGGCTGGTCTCAAACTCATGAGCTCAAGCGATCCACCTACGTTGGCTTCCCAGAGTGCTGGGTTTACAGGCATGAACCAACATGCTGGCTTGCTCTATTTCTTAATTAAGAGCAAATAATGAATATCATGTAGTTTCCACTTAAGTCAGTCCCTAGACTTGTAATAATATTTAAATATAGCAGGTATTTAAATGCAATGTCTGAAGTAGTGATGAATGAAGACATGATATAAGTTGCTTTGATTATGATTAACAGTTATTGTCATTGTGATGCTGTTAGTTTGGAAACAGGCTAGTCATGTGACTTTCACCCATGAATTAGGCATCCCCTCTCTGAATCTCTCTAAGATGAGATTGTTTTCCTTGGTTAGCATGGTACATTAAGGAGAGGGTTGGAGTGCTGCTTCCTACTACTTTTCATTACTATTCTGTTTCTAGAGGAATCTAGTGTGGGTTCTTAGATTGGGCGAGGGTGCAGTGATGCTGTTGCCAGGGGTATGCAGAGTCAGGATGTGTGTGAGCAGGCTCTGGCTTCACCTTTCACCCTTTACCAGTGCTGCTTTATGTGTAACAGAGATAAAAAGCAATTAAGCATCCTAATCCATTATGCGGCATGTTCTTTTAACTGGGAGAGATCAAAAAATTGTATTAGAAAAATCTCTTGAGCTCTCAAGACTGATTTTCCATGAATCCATGGAACACACACATATATAAAAATTGCACACGAACTTTATGGCCACAATGCACATGAAACATTTTCATTCATACTTTTGCTATCTATTGCTATGTATAAAAATATACCAGAACCTACCAGCTTAAAACAGCACATTTTTATGAACCCATAACTTGCAAGGGTCAAGAAGGTGTGAGCACCTTAGCTGTGTGGCTCTGAATCAGGCCCTCTCTATGTGACAGATGTAGGCTGAGGCTTCAGTCATCTGACAGCATAACTGGACTGAAGGATCATCCCACCAGAGGCCTCACTTCCTCCCCACGTGGGCCTCCCCACTGCTCTCAACATGGCAGTTGGCCTCACCCAGAGTGAGGGATCTAGGAAAGCGTGCAAGAGAGCACAACATGAAAGCTACAGCATCTTTTATGACCTAATCTCAGAATGCCCTACCATGTGTTTTGCTCAATTTTGTTGAACACACCATCCCTGGTACAATGTGAGAGGGGACTAGAGGAGGTGTGAGTATATCTTGGTGGCTGGCTACCAGAGCCATATTTAGCATTTTAAGCAGGAATTTGTATCTCCTTTTTATAAATGAGACTATAGCCATAGAATAGCCTGAATTAAAAATAAAATTACAAAAGTTTGATCTAATACCATGTAGTTTTCATTAAGCATTGTAATCTTTGTCTCTGTATGTATAACACCATTGTACATATGTGCATACCCATGAAAGCACACACATTAGAACAGAATATTTGTCCTGCCGAAATTTACTGAATCAGAATCTATATTTTAACCAGGTCCCCAGATAATGCCTATGCATGTTAAGTTGAGGAGCACCAGTATAGATTATATTTCAAACTTGTTTAGTCATAAAATCTTAATACTTTCTAAAAATTAATAATAGAAGAAAACTAACAAAATTACCTATTAAATATTTGCTGCTGAATCTCTTAATCCTTCCCCTTCCCTAGCCCCTTTCCTACACAGACACTAGGCAGAAATACAGCCTGGCCCTCCAAAGTGTGGAAGCCAAATCAAAGCTTTTGTTTGTTTATTTTTTTCCTCACAAGAAAGTAGGTGGAGTACTGCAATGACATTTCAAAAACCACGTTCTAAGATAAGATTTGTTTTTATTGATGGCAGATGGTAAAAGACTTCCAAAGGATACAGTTGGCTCTAGGAAAAAGAAATAGTTTTGAAAATCATCAACTGGTATTTGCAAAATGTCATCAGGGACCTTCTTTTTCTCTTGCCTTAAACAAATACAGACAATTCTACATGAAGAGAAAGCTGTGTGTAAAATTCAGCCATGTGTTTGAAATGATTCCATTTTTACAAGATGGTTTAAAGTACCCTGACAGTTGTGCAGACAAAAAACTCCAGCTAATTTGTTTTTGTGGTGTCAACGGATTTTTGTTGGTCTTGTTGGCATAAGGATTGAAATACCCACCCACAATTTTATTACTGGGTCAGTCCCTAAAGGGGAAGCCTTGAAGTAAAGGCAGTTATGCAGCCTGTAGCTTATTAAACCATTAAAAAATATTTTTCTCCAATTATAAAAGTAATACAAACACCTTATAGAAAATTTAAGAAATACCAAGAACTATAGGGAAAATAAAAGTTATTTGAAACCTTGTTAAAAAATAACTACTAAAAGATAACATCTATTAATGTTTTGACTTATTCCCGATCAGTCTTTTCCTCCCATATCCTAATATTCGTGAGGCAGCATATGGATACCATATACATAACATATGCAAGAGGGAAGTATCTAAGAGTCTTGCTCTGAGGAGAAAGGAATCACGGTGTTGATGTATTTTTACCAAGCAAACAGAAATTCTGAAACTGGGGCAAGTTTCTTGGTGACCCTTTCCTACTGTTACACTATCAGACTAACTTTGCCTGTAGTGTTTCCAATCATTACCATTCTTAAAATTCTTTAGAAAATTTTCATCACCTTGAAAAGAATTCCTATATATTAGCCATCACTTTCAATGTCCTCTTTTTCCCCAGCCCCTAGCAAACCACCAACATATTTTCAGAATCTATGCGATTTGCCTGCTCTGGACATTTCATATAATACATGGCCTTTTGGGTCTGGTTCTTTCCACTTAGAATAATATTTTCAAGGTTCATCTATGTTGCACCATGAATCATTACTTCATTCTTTTTTTCCATGGCTGAATAATATAAAATTGTATGGCTACACCACATTATGTATCTATTCATAAGTTCATGGACATATGGGTGGTTTCTATTTTTTGACTATTTTAAATAATGATTCTTTGAATATTTATGTATAACATTTGGTGTGGACATAATTTTTAAATTCTTTTATAAACATACCTAGATGTGAAATTCCTCTGTCAATTAAACTCCACATTTAACGTCTTAAGAAACGGACACATCATTTTCCCAGGAAACGGCACAATTTTGCATTTCCATTAGCAATGTATGAAGGTTCCAATTATACCACATTCTTGCCAAGACTTGTTATTGTCTTTCTTTTTTATTTTAGCTATTTTACTGGATGTGACGCAGGATCTCACTGTGGTTTTGATTTGCAATTTCCTAATGACTAATGTTGACATTGAACATCTTCTCACATGCATATTTGCCCCTTGTGTATCTTCTTTGGAAAAATGGCTATTCAAATAGTTTATCCATTATGTAGCTATTTTATTGTTCTAATTATTCTTTATGTATTCTAGATGATACAGAGAGATGATTTTTACATATGTTCTTCTGTGAGCTATATTTTTACTTTGTTAGGACTGTCTTTTGGTGTGTAAAAGTTTATAATTCTGATGAAGTCCAATTGAACATGCCTGTTACAGGTGATACAGTATATACATTTTATATACTGATGTATATAAAATTAAGGACATACTTGAAGTCTTTTTTAAAAGTATGATTTAAATATGAATGTTCAGATAACGTTCAGATATTCAGAATGATTTATTTAAAAGAAAAAGTGGAAAGCCATTGAAGTATACCTGACTCTTGTAATTCAAATGGAAATGACAAATTCAAACATTTTCTGTTCTTTCCAAAAATAGTTTTCTAGTCCTAGGTTCTTTCTCCTAATATTGTCTCCTTTGAATATATTAGGAGAATTCATATTGTCTTGTGGGAGAAAATACTGTTAAGATTAATATAAGAAATAGAAGTTTCTTTTTTCTTACGAATTTGTCGGAGGGACTCCATTTGCCCAGTTTGGTATTGCTAGGAGAGGAGAAAATTTTACATTCTTAGAGCAGGTTTCATCACTTGCTAATAAAAAACAAAGAAAATTAAATGGCAGTTCAGTTTATTTACTTTTTTCCTTAATTGTGTATCTTTGGTGTCATATCTAACCATTGCCCAATCTCAGATTCTAAAAATTTATACATTTTTTTTCCCCAAAGAATTTTACAGTTTTAGCTCTTAGATTTAGGTCTCTGATCCATTAAAGTTTGGGTAGGGTGAGATAGGGGTCCAACTTCATTCTTACACATGTGGATATCCAGTTGTCCCAACACCATTTATTAAAACTGGTTTTTCTCCCATTTAATTATCTTGGCATTATTATTGAAAATCCATTAACCATAATGTAAGAGAGTTTTTTTCTATTGATTTTTTCCCCCACGCTGCTGTCAGTGATTATTCCAAACTGTAGATCTGATCAATCATTGGCTACTAAAATTTCTTCAATGGTTTCTATGGACTGTAACAAAAGTACTAAATCTGGGGTGGTACCTGTGGCTCAAGGAGTAGGGTGCCCACCCCATATACCAGAGGTGGTGGGTTCAAACACGACCCCAGCCAAAAACTGCAAAAAAAAAAAAAGTACCAAATCTGGAAATGTTCTGGGAAGGGAAGAGCTCTGGAATTGCCCCTAGTTTTGAATTTGGAGTGACTTGGGACAAATTACTCAATTGTAACTAGAGTGTGAAATCACACCGGCAGGGACCTGGCCTGAGTCGCTCAACATCAGTACCCCAAATTCATCACAAAGCTGACAGCACTCACATTCAGAATGAATCTAGTTTCCTCATCTACAAAAATGGAGATTATTGAAACTAATAAGGTGCTGGTCGGTATTAAACTAAATAATATACTCAAGCGATTTTCTTTATAAAAATGGTTTTTGCTGAATCACTAATTATGAAAGTTGAAAGATGGACTGTCTTATGGCTCATGATTTCACTTCCAAGAAACAGAGCCAACAGTGTCCTTTTTGATTCATCCGGGCAAGATCCAACTTGCTTGGCTTATTGGGGCTTCATTTGTTTCCATCTGTGCAGATTTTGCATTTCTTGCTATTTGTGTCTCTCAAAACTGTCGTAATAACCCATGTACTACCTGTAATAGCCTCCCTTTCTAAGTGTGAGTGTAACTTGGGAACTGCATTTAATTTCAAACTATCATTATAATACTTTAATGATCTTGAAGCCATGGTTGTTTGGCATAATATAGAAATGGAAGAAGATTGGGCCACCACAGGATTTGGGTAAATATAATATTGAGCAGTTATTTGAACAACTCCATGTGGGTTTTAATTAGTTACTCCTGAATCTTTTAAAAGTATGTTTATGTTTATGCCTTTGGATATAAAACCGGTGTGGTGAAAACCCAGCTTGTAACAAATAGTCGCAGTGTGAGAGACAGAGGGAGTTTCCTACACTGGATATTTCAGTGTATCTTCGGCATCATCGGAACCGGGGCGCCTCTGCCAACCTGGGTGGGGAAGGCAACGCGACAAGGAAGACTTTCCAAACTGTGTGGCCGTCAAGACGCAGTGCAGCCAGCAAGGGAGGCATCTTGCACTTATAGAGCCGGTGTTTCGCTGCGTGTCCAGGGACTCATTGTTCATCATGTGCGACATGTGGCTCAGCTGTGAGGGTTTTGTGCCAGGCAGCGTGAGCTAGTGCAAAAAGCATGTGGAGGCAGCCAGGCCACAGAGACCTGAAGGGAGAACACAGGTGACTGAGCTCCTTTCCCTTGCAGGGTGGAGAAATAACTCTGGGGTTCACTCTCTGGACCACCAGATGGATTGCCCTGTGCCGCCTCTCTGAGACAGCATTTTCTGATGTAATAGTTGTGCAAAATGGGTGTGGATGTATACGAGTGGAATGGGAGTGGAGCAAAAGGGAATTTTTAACAAATGAAGTGTGTGGATGTGTGTGTGTGGGGTACAGACACGTACGTACACACCCACACACACGCACACACATGCTTTCTCTTTAATAGGGGAGAATACAAACATTTTCAACAGTGCCAGAATGTTCCTCTAGCTTGGTGGGCTTGAAAAGTGATACATCCAGTTTAGACGTTTGGCAGCTGCATGTGGAAAGTTTTTACATCTTGTCATCCTTGTTTTAAAGAGTCTTTGCTGTCAGTGCTGAGAAGGTTAGTGACCTCAGGACTGGGTGGGGAAAAAGGAGAGGTGGATGTTGGTTTGGCAGTATGCAGATAGTAGAAAACGGTCACCAGGAAACTTGCCATGTCTTGGAAGTTCTGTGTAAAGCCAGAGGAGCAGCACATCATCATTTTCACTTTGCCTTTCCCTGGTGGCAGAGGCTCCGTGTGTTTCCCTGGGATTTCTGTGTCAGTGGTGTGAGATGCAGTTTTCTGAGCTTGGACCTTTACCTTTGTTTAGAAGAGGCATTTGCAAATAGATGAGGACTTAAGTCTGAGATAATTCTAGGTGGTTTTTGTGAAGAGGTGACAGAGTGCCTAATGGATGCTGACTTTCTTGTCAACTTTGTGTCTATCAAATAACTAGTTACATAATTGTCAAGTGGTTTGTGTTATGCTGTCTCATTAGAGAATTTTAGGTAGACAGACATCTACTGGGTATATGAAGTCTTAAATGCAGGTTGATTATTAGAGAATTCTATTAGACTATAATTTTAGTGGGATGTGGTAATAGAAAATCAGAAAATTGCATTTTATTTTATTATGGCAAGGCTAATCAGATTTTAGTTTATAAACACAGACTCAATGGTAGTATTTCTGGATGTCTTCTTTGCTAGTAGAAATAGCCTGAAGTTGTACAATTTGAACCGAAAGATTGAATAGGTTATATGAGTCCCCATCTCTCATAAATTAGGGAATCACTAGGATTCTAGAAATTCAGCAAGTCAGCTATGAAATAGAAATTAAGGCTCTCTCTCTCCCCCCCTCCTCTCCCTTTCCCTCCCCCTTTCCCTCTCCCTCTCTCCTCTCCCTCTCTCCTCTTCTCTCCTCTCTACCCCTCTCTCTCCCTGTCTCTCTACCCTCTCCTCAGTTCCCATTCTCCTTTCTCCACATTGATCCAGCAAATAAGTAAGAAGGTAGGTGTTTAGCTGGGAGGGCATCGCAAATAAGTAAGAAGGTAGGTGTTTAGCCGGGAGGGCATCACCCTTACAAACAAGAGCAGAAATATGCAGGCCATAGAAGGCCTTTGTAAACCTTATTAAAAGAATGCCAAGGTACACAATAATTTCTTTTGAAAATGAAAGAAGCTATAATATATCTTGCCTGCATTTAGAATAAAAACACAGATATAATCTATAAAGTCTTCCATAAAACAGACTGTAATATATTCAATTATAAGTTATGTCTCCCTCCTGTTTTTTCCAAATAATTTGCAGAAATTTCTCCCTTTAATGACATGTTATTTTATCAGTGGCATAATCTGTTTTATATCTATGTCTAACAAAGAATAAACTCTGGTCAGTCTAACATAATATTATGATTACAAGAAACAAAAGCCCCACCTGCTAAATATATCTTTCCCTCTGAACACAATTCTTACTGGTGTTAAACTGTGAAATCCTAAAAGCCTTTTCTGAGTGCAAATATTCTTCCTTGGAGTCTGTATTATCCCCTCAGTGAGGTTCAGAATTACAGACTAATAGGGCTGGAAGAGAACTGCCAACATTTTTGCACTATCCTCCTTTAAAGAAAAGAATATTGTGTTCTCGAGGGGAACAATGACTCTTCCAAGATCGCACGGTTGTTGCTGAGCTGAAAGTGCACACAAAGTACCTGAAAGAACTCAAGGCACCTGTGGAGACCCTCATCTCACCTCAGTTTTTTCCTCATTATCTTTTTTTTTTTTTTTTTCATCTCATCCCTTTTCTAGGGGCTTATATCTTTTATTTTAGCAATTCACAGACAAGATATAGGCCCATAAACAAAAAGAATAGGTAAGCTTTTAAAACTTTTATATTTTTAGGCTCAGTGCCTGTAGCTCAGTGGGTAGGGCGCCAGCCCCATACACTGAGGCTGGTGGGTTTGAACCCAGCCTCGGCCTGCTAAACAACAATTACAACTGCAACTAAAAAAAAAAAAAATAGCCAGGCACTGTGGCGGGTGCATGCAGTCCCAACTATCTGGGAGGCTGAGGCAATAGAATTGCTTAAGCCCAAGAGTTTGAGGTTGCTGTGAGCTATGACACCATAGCACTCTACTGAGGGCAACAAAGTGAGACTCTGTCTCATTAAAAAAAAAACAAACAAACAGAAAAACACCTTTTATATTTTTATTAAGTTAATTGTATTTAAAATAAGATAAAATATTAAAGCACACCATGAACAGAAAAGCATTTGTCTTCCATATTGTATGAGAGGGTGGATGATCGTTGAGTTCCTTTTCATCCCTGAGATCCTGTAATTCTGAGAGTCAGAAATGAAAAATGGATAGAATATGGATTTGTATCTGGTGTGTACTGTGTGGCCAATAGACAGTAGCCTGGGGCCAGGAGGTCTTTCTGTGGTCCCCAGGCAAACAGGGAGAAGGAGGGAGGGATTACCTGGGAAGACACTGCCAGTAACGGCTCCTTGTCCACACTGGTTAGTCTGAGTTGCCCCCTGCCAGCCCAGTCACTTGTGTCCACTAGGAGTCTTGGTGAGGCAGCACATCCCTGAGCTCCCAGGCAGGTGCTCCCGTCCCCCCACTGGGCACTGACCAAGGAGGGAGAGGAAAGTGGGGCCTCACTTCCTGTGTAAAATTCTGGCCTCCTGCTCAGTTCTTGGCATTGCAGTAACCTCAGCAGCTGCTTGGGCCTCTCTCTGCCACCACAGAGGTGTCTTCACCTTGTGTCACCTCTTCTGGGAAGACAGAAGGCATTGGAGCCACCAAGAAGCTCTTGCTTTCTGTCCTACATAAAAATATTAATAATGAGGCCATAATCTTGAAGTGAGGAGAAGGAAGTATTTCTTCCTTTCTTCGTTCTCTTATTTTGTAGCTTTTATTTTGTTAATCTGTTTAACCAGTTGTCATGCTGAGTCTCATGGAAACTTGACCACTTGTATATGTGCATCTGTGCTGCCCTTCTGGGTAGAGTGCAGCCTTCATTCAGTTGTCAAATGAGGATCGAGACTTTCATAGGTCTGATTGCATGATTCCCTTGATTTCATGATTTATTTTTGCAGAGAGAAGCTAGCAAGCTTGTTAAAGACACTGCTTAAGTATTTTAGATGGCCAGGAAAATACATTTTTAAAGCCTTAAGATCAGTTTAGGAATACAAGCTACAAAATAAAATATAAAAGTATTACCACCAGGTAAATAAGGAGAAAAATTTCCCAGTAGATGGTTGTCTCTTCAACTCTCCTCAGATACAGTTAACAGTCAAATTTTCTACCACAACCTTAGAACATGAGCAGAGACAGCACAAAAACAAGGCAGTCCACTGAGGTTTGGCGGCTCGAATATCCATCATCAACTTTTCTGGACTTTCTTGAAAAGTGGTTGCCATTCCTGGCTAGTAGTTTTACTCATTTCTGTTGGAAACTTAAAACCTGGGTGGCCTGGAAGCCTCAGAGCATGTTAGGAAACCAGAGAAATCAATGTCCCCAGTGTAGAACCAGCCATAGAGCTATAAAATACCTTAGCGGTGGAATATGGCTGACCCCTGCTGTAGTTGAGAAAGGCCCCATTTGGCTCCAAATCACGTGTCCTTTCTAAAGGAGTGACCCACGTCACTCTACCTAAAGTATGAGTCTTGGTGTCACTGGCTATCTTTGGGTTTTATTTATTTTGACTAAGTTATTTAAGTAAGTTTTGATAAGTTATTTTAACTTTTTGCCCCATATTTTACAGTATAGTAGATCATTTGGAGATTCTCTGGGAACAAAACCTAAAATTATACCCATTTTTCTATGGGAAATTTGTCTTTGAATAATATTGTTTTAAACAGAGCTGACATCTCCAAGAACATGACCAAAGTGTTACTAAAGTCAAGGTTGCGTGAATGCTGAGGGGTCTCAAGGCAGAGGCAGTCACTGTTTGGGGATGATTTGGGGGAGAAGGAAATGTGAGGACATCAAGTGACTTGGACAAGCAGTAGAAATAAGTCAGGAGGCTCTGTTCGAAGATTTTACCTTGGGTTTTTAAGATTACTCTCCTGACATTTTCCTCGTAGACTCCCATGGACCGACAAGGGTCTCTGGGTGACCTGTACAGGCCACCTTGTTTCCAGAAGGCTTTGTTTCTTCATTTATCAAAAGAACAGACAAAATCCAGATGATCACAATGTTTTCTTTAGGAAGGTCTTCAGGAAGAAAGTGAAAAGTGGAGTGCCTCAACAGGAATTTCATTATGTAGCATTGGTGATAATTCTTGAACTTATAGAATTATTTCTGTCACCTAAGTGCTGATCTGCATTTCTGTCTACTAAGGATCAATCATTTTTGCTTAGGTGTCCTATCAGCCCTGAAATGCAAGCTGTCCACCAAAGCAAGCATCATCTTCCCCAATAAACAAGATCCCTCCTTCACTTTCTGTTTTCCAAAAGTGCTATCTATGGGCACCCAGGCCTGAGTCCATGTGGTTGTCTTTGATAAATCCTTTTTCATCATCATCTACATCCTATTAGCCGCTTAGTATATCATATTTTAATTTTGAAATGTCTTATGTATATACTTCTTCCTGTCTACTCTGTGTGTGTTAAAATCTACTTACAAAAAATTTATCTTTTAATTTTAACTCTTTTTAAGTGTACATTCAGAAGCTTATATACTCACTTTGTGTATAACCATCACCACTACCCATTTCCAGAGCTTTTCCATCATCTCAAACTGAAACTGTGCCCATTAAATGATGTTGTTTTAAGCAGAGCTGTCTATTTTTAATTAATTTGTAAAAGGATCAGAATGTCAACCATTCCACTTCCAAATTGTATTTGGATTCTTTGCCTATTTGGGGATGGATTCTCAAACTTTCAATCTATTGCATATGTTGATTTGAATTTTATCTTTTTATTATACTCTTTTTTTCCTTTCACATCATACTCAGATGTGGACACTAGATTTACAATCACATTTCACCCAGACACCCACTGCAATTTCTTACCATTTATTTTGCAGATCCACTATGCTGTCAGATCAG
This sequence comes from Loris lydekkerianus, assembly GCA_963574355.1. Lineage (NCBI taxonomy): Eukaryota > Metazoa > Chordata > Mammalia > Primates > Lorisidae > Loris > Loris lydekkerianus. Next base: position 21,496 of record CAUYPK010091534.1, on the reverse strand, counting down.
TGCTCCTCCAGCCCCCACTTTTTAAAATGATTATAACATGTTTGTTTTATTTCCCTCTGAGATTCAGACATGTTCAGGAATTTGCTCAGGATTAGAGCTAGGGTTCAGACTTTCTTTAGGTTTTTGGAAGTAGGGTTCAGATTCTTCCTCAGTATTACAGAGCTAAGGTTCACACTGTCTCCCAGGATTATAAAACCAAGGTTCACACACAGTCCCAGGGTTATAAAGCTAGGGTTACACTGTCTCCCAGCATTATAAAGCCAAGGTTCACACTCTCTCCCAGGATTATAGAGGTGGGGTTCACACTGTCTCCCAGGATTATAAAGCCAACGTTTACACTCTCCCAGGATTATGAAGCTGGAGGTCAGACTCTCTCCCAGGATTATACAATACATATTTCTTTATGTGGTGGAGTTCCCATTAAATGACCAGAATTTCACTGTGTCAGCTTAGGTTTGCACAGATATGGCTTAATGGGAGTTTATTCCAAATAATGGCTTAAGAACATAGTCTAGTTATGGAATTACATGTCCTATTTTCATTCCTTAATGTTCAACAGTACTATATTGTTACGGCTATTCTATCTCTCCCAGCACCTCCTGCTAGTTCCAGCTCTCAGCAGTGCTTTATCTGTCTATTGCAGTAACTAAGGTGATCACTAGTATTATGGAGCTATGTGGGCCAGCACCTGGTTAACCCTTTTCACAGAATATTTTGTTGAATCTCATATTTCTCTCCATTTTAGAAATCTGGCAACTAAGTACTAAAATGGTGATTTTCAATCATGACTACACTTTAAAATTACCTGAGCGCTACTAAAAATTATTGATGTTTAGGTCTAACTACTTGAACTGTTGAGTCTCCTGGCTTGGGTTAAGACCCAAAAGTAATGGAACCTTTTTAAGGTCATACAACCAGTAAATGGTGGAACCTGCATTCGAACTCAGGTCACCATGGCTTCAGAACCCAAATTCTGAACCAGAATTCTCAGCCCTGGGAGTGGGGTGTGTGTGTGTGTGTGTGTGTGTATGTGTATGTACACAATTATATATAACACATATATGAGGAGAATATTATGGGGCCAAGGTAGGAGTTATCTATAATATTAAAAGACAGACAAATATTCAGTGTCTCTGATGGGTAATTAGAGTTAAAAACACAACTTTAGCCATGATGCAATATTATACTGCTTTGGACTGTATTCAATAAATATATGAATTCTTCCCAGTAATGACAATCGAAAAAGAAAGACATATTTGGAAGTGCTGGGAGAGATAGAAAAACAGTAACAATACAGTACTGTTGAATATTAAGGAATAAAAACAGGAATAAAACAGGAATATTAAGGAATAAAAACAGCTTCAGATTCAATTCTTGTTATTGACAAATGGTGGTGTGGGAGTAGAGATTGAGTTTTCTGCAAGAAAGAGGCCCTAGGAGTGTAATGTCTTTAAGGATCCTATAAAAAGTGCAGTTATGTAATTTGTTGAGATGAGTTAAGTGGTAATCATCCTGATGTTTGACATTTACAAATTCTCCCCATAGTACTAGACATTTAACTTAAGCACACAGTTGACACTGAAGAAGTACTGTTCTATGTAATGTACTCAAAACCTGCCAGTGGGTGTGGTGGTTCTTTCCTTAAGTAAACAGCCTTACATTTACTAAAGTCATTATAGAGTACAGGGAAATGAATTCACTAGCGAAGTGAAACCCAAGCATCTGAAATACTTTGATCTTTAAAACAGAAAACACAATGGCAAGGTTGGTTTATTGTGGAGACAGACGTTTCCTTTAGTCGTGACAATAAGAAAATAGTTTGAACCATTACCTGAAGACTAAGGACACCCACAGTCAAGCTTCAAAAACTGTAAGGGAGGAGGCAGTGTCAACACAAAATCGCACTAATATTTCATCTAGGTAATGACACTGGTCTCTTCATGAGAGACAGGGAGTGCAATTCTTTTATTGCCTTTCCTTTTCTCATAGGTGGTAACCCCTGGTTTTTATCTGGGACACATTCTATCTCTGTTGATTGTTGGTTAAGTGAGATGTCTCAGTACTGTGAGGTGTAAATTTCTGCTGTGAAGCTGGCCTGCTGTGCCACTCCATGTGTGGAATCAGTGCAGGGGAAATAGTCACAGTGGAATTGTTATAACTGAACACTCCGAGTTGTCAAGGATTAACTGAAACACAAAAATAGTGTTTAATAAGATAAACCATTAGGAAAAGCAACTATTTTGGGTAAGTCTAGAGACTCAAAATATACAATTATTTTTAAGAAATGTATTTACTATGAAATGTATTGCTAAAAGGAAGCAGACAGGTATTTGGGCAGCAGCAGGTTGCAACGTGGTTGGTCTTGTGTACTGGGGGTCACCAGCCACCCTTGGCTATTTAAACAAGGCAGCGTAGGAGAGGGCTGCCTTTGAAAACGGCCAGTGTGGCTGGAGTGCAGGGAGGGCTTAAAGGATGTGAAGCTGGAGGGAGGGACACTAGTTGGGAGGCTGAGTAATAGTCCTGGTGAAATAGAACATGGCTTAAGCTTAGAGGCCGGTGACTGAGTATGAAAGGGAAATGGGGGAAGAAGGCATTTGAGATAACATCAGAAAATGATGACATAGTGGATGGGGATGCAGAGTGGCAAGAAGAGGGGAGGAGTAAGGAATGAGATAGGAATTTCTGGGCTGTTCTGTGCAAAGACAGTAGCCCTGGTTTCTGGAGGAAATCTCTTATTGCTGGAGATGCTCCGTCTAATCTTAGATTTTTTTTTTTTTTTTACTTTATTGGAAGGTTTTCTCTTGTTTTTAAATAGAAAATATAAATTAATATGAATTTGAAAGCAAATGAAAATGTGATCTTTTTAAAGAATTACAATATTTATAGAAAAAAGTATGTTTATACTTTTATTCAGGCTACATTGGGACTAGTCAAAGCCTTGGGCCTTCAATATTCCTCTTTGTAAAACAGATGGGGATCTTACAAACTTTAAAAAAAATTATCTTGATAGACTAATATTGAAAGTCAAGGCTCTATTAGTTCCAGTGGTTAAACTTAAAGCATTTAATGTGTAAGTCTTTCTGAAGTTGCTGTCCTGTAATAAAGTGGCTGATGGAATTTTTAAGAAAACATTTTATGGCTCTGCAATAGATGAATTTTTCTGCTGGGATTTATATAATGACTTTGGAGAAAGCTAAAACAATGTATAAAATAAAGCCCTATGGAAGTAAAAATAATTATAAAGAATTCCCACCTGAAATGATGGAATGCCTATGGTTGTAGAGTTCTGTATTTTGTTTCCCTATCTATTTCATATTATAATTAAAGGCCATTTTAGTAGCCAGTTGTATTTTACAGCACTTCATTCTGGGGTGCCAAGAATTCCACTGGCGTAGAGCAATAACTTTTTCCAAACATGGCAAGAGAAATATTGAAATAAGAGGCATCTTTAACCTAATACTCAACTGAATCCAGACAGAGTCATTCTTGCTGCTAGGGGAAGAATCTTTGAGGTAGAAATCACCTAGGGGACAGTTGAAGCAACTAGTGGGAAGTCATGAGATGCAAAATCTTTGGCTTTGTGTCCTGAAACACTCTAGTGTTGGGTTTGTATCACTCTATGCCCTTTGCTGTGGCTGCACGTTGTTCAGCAAGTAACTTAAACCTTCTGAGCTTCCCTTTCCTTCTCTCTAAGATAGGGATGCTGGAACTCATATGCCTCATATGTCAATGGGCATATGACAGAAACTATTAAATTAAATGAGGTAATATGTATTCACATTGACCTGTAAATTGCAAGAAATTATGCAACTATTATTATAGTTTTAGAATTGTCTTAATATAAAACCAAATGCGTTTTAGGTTTTTAAATCAGGTGTGTATCTCTATCTTGTAAGCAATTTTTCTAGATAGATAGCTCCCTGGTTATTTCTTCTACTATCCATGTAGTCAGCAGCTACAAAATTTTAAGGCAGAGTATACTGCTACATTCAGGGAATAATGAACTTGAGGATGCTGTAGGTTGTGTTATTTGCATTTGCAAAATGAGTGATTTGCATTTTTTAACACAGCTAGTAACCTCCAGCTCTGTAATACATACAGGAGCTGCTTTGCTGCCTTGAGTCTGGCTGTGATGCTAACCACAGCTTCTGTTGTGGTGTGTATTATTCCACCAGTGGGCCACTGACTTTGAAAACAAGTGTTTTTACACTATGCCTGTGCTAAGTACACCTAGATGGAAAAGGAAGCACCGCAGAAACACAGCAAGCCAGTTCTAGGAGTCATGGAGAACAAAAAGGAAAACCAAAGGGTGGGAGGATTAATAGCATCCTCATTAACTCCTGCTGGAGCTCCAGCATTTCAAAGAGATTAATCAGCTTAAAATAGACCTTGTCTTGGGTGGTTGAAATGTCCGGATCAAGACCAAAGACTCAGCTTCAGTGGACTGAACCATAGACACAGGCCTCTGATATGTCCTCATGAGTATGGGGTGTGTGTGTGGTTGAGTGTGTATGTGAACGTAAATATGTGTGTATATGAGGAAGACAGAGAATTGAGACATGGATCCGATTTGGATACTGGCCCCTAGGGAACTATGAAACCTTGTGCGAAACCCCCTCACCTGTTTGAATTTCATTTCTCTCACTTAAAAGATAAGAATGAGATGCTAAGATTTCCTCTATTGTATCGTGACTGACTGACCTCCGACCTTATCAAATCCTGGTTCTAAACACAATGTTGAAAGGGCAATCTTTTGTCAACCTAGTTTCTTCTTTCTGTGTTCAGGAGACATAGATTGTTCCCTAAGTCAGTGCTGGAGTCTCTTCTCCCCCCACCACGGCAGTAGAGGGCATTCTGTACACTTGATAATACAAGGTCTCCCACAACTTAAAGTACAACTGAGGACGTGTGTCAGGAGATTTAGCAGCATCCAAAGTGTCCTCATCTGTGATGGATAACTGAGTCAAAAAAAGGGGAAGCCAACTTTATTCTTTTGCATTCTGCCCTCTGCCAAGCCTCCTATTCTGATAAACCCCTTGAAAATCCACAGAAGAGTTTTTAATCCCTCTAGAATCTCCTAAGAAAACAAGTTCTATCCAACTCTTAGGTAGCCAGGAAATTATGAATTAACAGATACAAATACATGTCATGATACAAAATCTTTGTACAAAATGACAAATATACTATGTGATTACTATGTGGGTTATTTTAATCTTATAAATTCCACATGTCAAGGTATAGACATGAAATCACAGGTTTTTTCCCCTCACTAGTATTTGGCTATTGAAGTTTGAAACTTGAATTCTACATTAGAAAATTTCAAAAATATACCTGAAGTCCTTCTCCTAAATTAAAATTGATTGCTCCTTTTTGATGTCTTGCGATAATCAGCCAAAGTATCTATCTTCCTTTGCCTCCAGAGATTTATGGAGTTTTTAGGTTCTGAAAGTACAGAAGATGCTACTAATCTCACATTCAAACAAGTCAATATAGAACATGTTAAGCCAGGAGTTGTAATTTAGAGAGATATTTAAGTGACATTTTTCCATTTGTATACCTAATATTTACTAAGTATGTGTAAGGCCCTGCATTGGGTGATGCAAAGCTAATCAAGCCCTCGCCTGCTCTGAAGGAATTAATGACCTAATGGGGAAGTTAGGCTTGGACAAAAATGACCAAAGTTCAAAGTAAAATGAGCTGAGCATATAAGAAGTGGGAAAATTGCTGAGATTTTAGCAAAGCCTCTTTTTCTTTATCCTCTGTTGACGGTCCCCAAGACTTCCTCCAGTTTCACATGATTTGCTGGGACTTGCAGGACTTGGCATGTAGTTACACTCACAGATATGGAACAAAGTAAAATCAGCAAAGGGAAAAATGTGTAAGGGTCAAGGTCCAGAGGAAACCAGTCACAAGCTTCAAAGAGTCCTCTCAAGCAATGGAGTCTCTAGAAATAAGTTGTTAAAAATGTGAGAATTGCCTACCAAGGAAGTCTACCAGAGACTCCATGTCAAAGGATTTTATTAGGGGCTAGTCACACAGGTACACTTTGCCTAGCACATACCAAAATTCTAGAGTCCTAGAAGGAAAGCAGGTGTCTCACACAAATCACATGATTTGAGGCACGGAGCCACCCTTTTTCGGTTTTGTGGATTATGGGAATGCTCCTGAAATCCATGTTCTCAGATCATAGCCAAACACCAACCTAATAAGCAGACCACTCAAAGGATGATAATGTCTGGGCTGGTATGTTAACTGATTCCTGCACACTGTCAAAAAATCATTCCAAAACGGGTCCATGGAAAGAGAGTTCCTGGAATAGTTAACTTAATACAATCGTGCTGCCCTAAATCAGGCTACTCAGAATACAAAGGGAGACAAGAATTTCATGTAACTATTGCATTTATCACCTGATTTTTGTATCTACATAGTATATGGTGAGTGCTAAAAAAAAGGAACGAACACCAGAATAATTTCTTATTTTTTTAAATCTGTGTCATCAGTACCTTGGAATCAGAATGATATTTCACTTAGAAATTCACAACCTTTTACTAGGAATGACTGCTGCCCAGCACTGGGCACGGTGGGGGCAACACGAACCAGTCAGAGCAGATTTTTGCCCTCACCGAGTTCAGAAGTGGGTATGTTTCACTTTCTGAATCCAAGGTCAATAATGCTGAGTTCAGTGACAAGAGAGGTGAGGAAGAGTAGGTGGAGAAGTTTCAGGCTCCTCATCAGGGGCGGGGGGACCTGCTCCTGGGGCAGCAGGGCCTTTACAGCCCAGGAGACTTCAGGCGTGGGAAGAGGCTCTAAGCACACAGCTGTGGACTCTAGTGTCATGCTGTGCTGCCCCCAGGACACCAGACCAGACTTTGTAGGTCACAGAGTCATGGACTCTAAGGCTTAACCAGCTGAAACAAAACCAGGCCCACAGCTGGAAAAATGAGATTCCTCTTCCTCCAATCTAAGAATGCTCTCCAACCAGCGAGAAGCAGCGCAGGGGTGCCAACAGCCCCCACACAGGGGTGGCAAGCCTTGTGGTGGCCAGCACCTCTTCCAGGCAGCCTTCTCTCCCCAGCATAGTGGCCTGTGTTTTTTAGAGGCCCCTCTCATTGGACTGGGCAGTGGACTACTTCTTGATCATGCAGTTGTTGGCAGAATCCTCACAACAGCTGCCCCCCTGCATCTTCCACACATCATACATCCCTGGAGATCTCTGACCCTGACTCTGATGAGCAGGTGTTACTGAGGATGGAGTTACTCTGGACTCAGGAAATTGGCCAGATTCTAATCCCCACAAACCACTGTGCAGCTGTAATTGCGTTTAGCTTTTCTAAGTAACCATCTTTTACAGAGACAAGAGGTTAATAGTATTTCCCAGGGTAGTGGTCAGGTTTCAATAAAACCTTGTCCACATAACCTGGCATGGCTGCTGACACCCAGTAGGCAAACTCAGTATGTGGGAGCCCTGGCCTCCTTTCCATGCAGGAGCTACCCCACCTTGGATGTTAGGGCACACTGAGAATGTTCCTGTAGTTTTAGAACCCAGGGCTCCAGGAGTCGCCATGCCTCTTCTTTATTCCCTGCCTGTAACTACAGTCAAGTTACAGAATGAATCTGGAGAGGATGGTTGCTTCTGCTCCATGCGCCACACACAGAACTCTCTGGGTGCATTAGAACTTTTGATGCGAAGGATTGCCCATGTTCCACTCCCACAGCCATTTCTTCGTGTGTCTTGCTATTTTGGTTTTTGCTAAGAACAAAGAAAAAGTTGATGAATTGGGAAACACTGAATTTAAGCCAGGCTCCTCTTTCCACAATGACATGTGTTCACTTTTCTTAAAACTGTACAAGAGATGGTTAAAAAGAATTCTCTTATACCTAACTGCTGTTCTCCCTTCTTCCATCTCCATGAATGGCAAATATTCTAAGTCTCCACTACAGGAACTGAGGGATGGGCTTTAGGTGAGGTGGGTGGACCTTTGGTCTCTCAGTGAAAGTTTGACTGGACGTCTGAGTCTGGCTCATGGAATAGGCCTCTTTTATTACATTCAGTATCTTCTCTGAACTGGACCTGCATTGATATCCATGGTGGGGTCTGGCAAACCCAGAGTGAAAGTGTGGTATGGCAGCATAATAGAACTAGCTCTTCTTCCCCTTCTAGAAGGCAGCATTATGGCACACTTCCCTCTCCTCCTGACAGACTGTGGAGTTGACTGCCGTGCTTGCCGCCTACACATTCAGCTACTCCATGGCCCAGGATGTTCACAAATGGTGCGATCCTAGTTAACTTTCTTTGTGGTTCTTTATATAACCCTGAGAAGCAGGCTGGATCCTCAGGCATGGTGTTAGGCGAGAATTCTTAAGTACAGTTGTTTAGGAGGAAGCCAAGGAAAGCAAGTATTGCCTTAGAAAGCCAAACTGGTCACGTTTGTGAGGCCACATGAGTACATCTTCCAGCTATCATAAAATTAAGTAACAAAATAGTGGGAATTGCTTTGGGTTCATCCTGACTTTCTGAAGTAACAGGTATATTTTTTATGTGCATGTTTTATTTTTTCTGCCATGATCTGCAGAGCGAGTGACTCTTCTCAAACATAGCCAAGAATGTAGTCCAAAAAAAGAGTATGACTCAAGGGGAAGAGGAGTGGATTGAGAATTGGGAATTAAGAGTTGTGTTTAGTCTAACTATTGATTTAACCTCTGAGCAAGTTACTTAACCTCTTGTTCTCGGGCAATCTTCCCCACCTCTTGTATAATAATTCTTGACTAACAGATGTTTTAACAGCAACATAAAACATCAGCAAGATGATTGACCAACTCCAAATTGATTGGCTGTCCACAAACATAGCTCAGAGCTGTCAGACATTAACAGCAAGGACGTGACAGGACTGAGAGCTTATGCTGGCATGTTCCTATTTTCTCTGTAAAATCGTGCTTGTTTGTAGAACAATATGCTCTCCCTCAAAATACTGTAAGTGTCAGAAGTGATTTTCTATGCTTATGACACGTCCCTTCTTCACCAAACTCCTATAAGGTAAACAATAATAGCAAACATTCATTGAGTGCCTTTACAGGCCACGTCCCCTCAGAAAGCTTTACATTTAACAATCCATCCCAGCCTCATAGCAATGTAGGAAATAGGTACGCCTGAGAAAACTGAGGCCCAGAGACGGTAAGTAACTTGCTAAAGTTCCACAGTTAGCAAGGATAAATTTGGGATGAGCTAGGCCTGAGTTTCTTTCCTGATCTTTTTGAGCATCCGTTTTCTAGTCTGTAACATCAGGCAAGAAATGCTTGCTTTTGGTGTGACTTTGAAGATTAAGTGAGCTATTGTGCAAGATAAAGTAGAAGTGGTTAAAGTTAAAAGCAGGCTTATAACTGGAGGGTTTGCCCACCACCTGCTCTGTGACTGACTCTGTGTAGGAAAGTGGAGCCTGAGCCACAGGGTGTACCCATTAGCCTAAGATTGGGTGTTCCTCTCGTAAGAAGTGTGCTCAGAGGAGCCCCCAGGGTCCCTGGAGCACGCTCCTTCTCCTTCATGGAGTAATTACTTGTGAGCTCTGGCCAGCTGGCTCTGATTGAAGCACGTTAACAAGTGAGTTTGGGGTTTCTCTCCATCACAAGTACATCCCCTTTCCCACAGTCAGTCCCTTCCACTTCACTCTGTTTTTCATGGCAGTCAGGGTAGGGGTTGGGGAGCAGGACAGTGTTGCTTAGCAGCCAATGTCAGAGCTGCTGTGTGCTTTTGTGCTGTTTCTTTCTGCCAAGGTTTTTGTCACTCTGTCTGATGGAATCATATTGGCGTCCTCTCTTGTCAGAACCCCGTGGGTCAAGTGTAGGCGTGTGCAGCTTTAGAGATGCGTCCCTGTGCCTGCCTGGGGTCTGCTCAAGATGATGGTGGCTGCTGGTTTTGTTTAACAGACACTTCATGCTGCAATTTCTCAAGTGCAAATCACCTTTTGTTTCTTTTATCCCTGGCAATAATGAAGGGCTGAACTGGAGCTTAAATAATTCTTTCAATGAATACATTAAACAGACTCTTTCATTATAGATGTTCAAGGAATGAAAATAATTTGCACAAAGCCACATTTCCTTCACAAAGTTTTAAAAGAAGTGAGGGAACTGCCATTGAGGGAACAATTAATTTTGTTGCTGCAGGAAAATGGGGAGGGGGCAGATGAAATATGTTTCAAGACTTTGGAAAAGATTTCTGGTGGGAATGTTTAACAGCTGAGTAAAACATTCCCTCGGGAAAGACAGTGCTATTTGGATCTGTGTTTCTGTGGCAGTTTCTTATTATCTTCAGAGTAGATGAGAAAGAGGATTGTCTCCTGATTTTGAAAGTTAAAACTTACCACAAAGACAAGTCATTTTGACAGTCACATCTCTGTAAAAGCTGTGGAAGCCAGGTAATATGTGGTAATAGTGTATATCTCTTACGGCTGAGCTTACACACGTACAAAATAGGCTATTCAAACCTTCCTTCTCCTATTTTAATTCTCCCTTTTTTTTTTTATTATAGATAAAAATATGACCATAGATGGGGCCCAACCCATTCATTCCTCCTACTATTGTCTCCCCCCCCCCCAAACCCAGTATTTCCCATTATTTACTTTCTTTTGTTTAAAATAAAAATAATTTTTGCTAAGAAGACAGTAGCTTTTTGGAAGCAGAGAATTGTTAAACTTTATCTTAAAGGAGAGAATTATGACTTAAAAAAATGAAACACTCATCCGAGAGTCCCCAAGCTCAGACTGGTACGTGTACTTCAGTATCTACCATCTAGGTCAATACTGCTGCCAAAGTACCAGTCCAAAGATGTTACCAGTCCAAAGATGTCACTGCGGGTTTTTAAATGGTGAGACTGTGGTGGAGTTGCAGGAAAATGAACTCTGACTCAGTGCAATAAAGACGTTTTCCTCCTGGTATTTGGAGCTGTCAGGAGCTCAGTAGGCTGCCTCAGGAAGAAGCAAATCCATAGATAATAGAAATGTCCAAACAGAGGCTGTGGGAGCCACTGTGAGAGTTGCAGAGAGGAGATGGCTTTATTCAAGTGAAGGGCTTACTATTACTACAGCTATATTGTTTAGGTATAATCTGATAATTCTAACTAAAGAGTAAAACAACTCTCAGTGTATAGAGTATACACTATTAAAGACAGAAGACGCCAAGATCCAAAAGAAATTATAGAGCTGTAATAGCAACAGAAGACTTGAGCCTTTTGAGCTGTATACCATGGGTATGATGCCCTGTAGACAATTGCCACTACCATTGGTTTTCAGTTCTTTGAGGACCATGCAATGGCTTTTTTGGTAACTTACTTGGTAACTTCTTCATCTACCGAGACTCAGTTTCTTTCTTTGTAAATAACTTCCATTAATGATTTCTAGTGTTTTTCAAACTCAATGGTATTCTAATCACTTTGGTTTTATTAATCTATTAATAAACACAGATGACCTACAATAATCTTTTCATTCTACTGATATTAAAATTGTATGATTATGGTACTGGAACAATGGGCTATCTATCTGTGAGAAAATGAACTTAGATACAGACCTTATACTTTTTATAGGCAATGACTCAAACGTAAATCATAGATTTAAACATAAAATGCAAACTATAAAACCTCTATGCTAAAATATATTAGAAAATCTGGGAGACTTTGAGTTCGAAAAGCATGATCCATTAAAGAAAAATGGATAAGCTGTGAACTTTATTTAAATTAAAAGCTTTTGCTCTATACAAGACACTTTTACAAAAATGAAGAGACAAGCCACAGACTCTGAGAAAATATTTACAGAATAAGTATCTGATAAAGGACTTGGATCTAAGATATACAAAGAGCTCTTAAAACTCAACAATAAGAAACACAAATGGGCAAAAGCTGTGAATACACACTGCATGAAAAAGGATAAAAGATGGCAAATAAACATATGAAAAATGTTCAACATGATTCTTCAATAGGGAAATGCAAATTAAAACTCATGAGGTACTGCTACACACCTACTAAAATGAGTAAAATCCAGAAACTTGACAATACCCATTGCTGAGGAGGATGCTGCCAAGCACAGAACTCTCATTCATTCTGGTGGGAATGCAAATCATCATAGCAACTTTGAAAGATTGTTGGCAGTTTCTTACATAGTCTTACCATGTGATCTGGTAGTCATGTCCCTAGGTATTTAGTCAACCAATGTGAAAATTTATGTCCATACAAAATCCTGCAGCCAAATGTTTATAGCAGCTTTATTCACACTCATCAAAAACTGAAAGCAACCAAAATGTCCTTCGAGAGGCGAACTGAAAAGGATTCAGCAATAGAAGGGAATGAGTTAGCAAACTGTGCAGACATTGATGAATCTTAAATGCATATTTCCAAGTGAAAGAAACCAATCAGAAAAGGCTACATTTTATAAATTCTAATTTGGGGGGTCATTCTATAAAGGGCAAAACTATAAAGACTATAAAGAGATCAATGGTTATCAGAGTTTTAGGGGTATGGGCAGGATGACTAGATGAAGCACAGGGGAAATTATTCTGTGTAATACTGTAAAGGTGGGTACATTATACTCAGCAACACATATTTTTTCAATACATGTTATCTGCAAGCCATATGTGCAACCAATATTTGATCTTCAGTGAATGTGGTAGTGAGCCCTTATAAAGAGCACAAATGACTCACTGGTTTAGGAGACTTTACTTTTATACTTTGTATAAACGTCTACATTATTAAAAAATTACAAGAATGCATTAAGATATACATGTGAAAACATAAAATTTATTATGTAGACTTTTATGGTGACTTTGTGCTATACAAAACAAATTCATTTTGTTCCACATTTCTAAGTGGTTAACACCTTTCTACTTTTCTGACTCTCCTTTTTTCACTCTCTCCCATCCCCTTTTCTCTTCTAAGATTCTGTCTCATTAGGGGTAGGAATCTTTGAATCATTTACAGTTGTTAGCACAATTTTTAAAAATGTATTTGGATTCTCAGGAATATTTACTTAATGCACTATTATGCTTTAATTTCTAAGAAAATGCAGTCCTGTATTCAAATTCCAGCTCTATTATTGGGCAGGCTATGTAACATTTCTAAAACTTAGTTTGACCAATCATAAAATAAAGATAATAACACTGAATTTATCTTGCTGATTTGTGATGATTTGATTCTAGCCATAGAAAATGTAGACTGAGTTTTGATACAAGTTAGGAACAAAATAAATGGTTTTAAAGAAAATGGTAGCTACTTTGATAGAAATAAATGGCATAAGTTTTCATTTAATTAGCAAAAAAGGCTCAGCAGCTAGAATAATAAAGATGTTGATAGGTGGTATGAGTGATGCTGATAGGTGATATGGGTAGTGTACTTAGAAGGTGGGGATGACTCACCAGGTAGCACCTACTGGGCATGGTCTTGGTTTCCATCAGCCCATTCATTGCTTGAAACCAAGTTGTAGCTGGTCAATCTGCATTATTATGGTATGGGCATAATACTGATTAGTCTCTCTTAACACTGGTGAGGGTACCCAAGAGGTGAATATACATGGCCTCTTGTTTACAGCCACTGAGCAAGCAGAATAAGACTTTCCATACAGCCTTGAACACAGAATGGAGGCTCAATTGCTTTTTGTTGATTGATCCATTCTTTTGTTCCAAAAGATAATTGCACCCAAAGAAATTGTTATCTAGAGACTGTTCCATTTCATTGATTGGGCTTTCATTCCATTTGGAAGAATGAAAATGAACATGAGTGATTCGCAGTTCTTAGAGCACAGGTCATTATCTTTTGCAAGAACAGTTATCCTGTTATTCTCTACACTTGCACAGTATGGAGCTTGAATCTCCACGTAGCTGATACTGCCTTCTCTTGGGCATTTTAGGAAGCTGTTATCCACCATTCTCTTCCTGTTACTAGATTATAAGATCCTAGAAACCGGAGGCCAGATTTGTTTTTGTATCCAACCTTTCTAGCACCCGACAGAGCTTTCACAACATAGTAAAAGCTAAATAAATATTTGTTGAAATATTTGAAATAAGGTAATGAAGCACCAAAAGCTGCTTCATTAATGTAAAGAAGATTTTAAAACCTGAGAAACATAGTGATGTTTTCACAACAGAAAACCTGACAAACTTGTAAAGAGTTTAAAAAATAACAGTTTGGAAGCAAAGGGAGTGAGTTTTGAGGAACTGAAGGGGAAAAGGCTCCCATTTTTTTATGTCTTCATAGTGTAAACAAATGGAACATCCTTTTTTCAGTTATAGTTTGAAAAAAAAAAATGTTTATTTAACATTCAGTCACCTACACTTCACTGACAGCCAGAAAAACAAGGATGATTAACAGGGTATAGGAATATATCTGGTAACTATTAAACAGAAATGTCTCTAAAAGTCAAGATCAGATAGATATTAAAGTTGAATCAAATGGCAATCTCCAAAAAGATAATTAAAAATGTCAACATCTATGAAGAGTGAGCAAAATGTTGGAAACATCCATCTAAGAAGGATGAGAATACACAAATTACAGAGTTCTAAGGAATCTTACCTTTAATAAATAAATAATTTTTTTTTCACTTCTCCCAGGGTATTGATAACAGTTGGTGATTAGGTTCCAGGCAATGAAACTATAAAAACTAATAAGCAATACCTTCAAATGACTGATTAGCTAATCTTTTGTTATTATCCATTTTGTAATGGGTGACACATTTAACACATTTAGTAATATACTCAGGGGTACATTTAAATGAAAAGAGTTTGATGAAGCAATTTGGAAAACATGAAAATATTTTTATTAGTGTTGAATTTGCTTAAATTCCAGTGGATTAAATATAAGATAGGATCTCATGTTTACATTATTCTACTACTCTCTACTTCCACTTTAGTGTTTTTGTTTTAATCTAGAAAAGGAAAAAAACTTCTGGATTTATCTCCATTGAAATTTTTGTTTTATGATTATTCAAAAGTGTTTATGGAACGCTGGAAATTTTTAGGGGGTTTATGCTATAGAGGTACATCAAGTGCCATTTCACCTACCTTTGGAGGGTAGCTACTCTGGGCCAGGATGCTGTGATTATGTCAGGAATATGGAAATGAAAGAACTGGATCCTTCTTTTAAGGAGCTCATTGTCTGATGGGCAGACTTGCCAAGACCAAGTTGTGCTGAGTAGGTGTTAACCAGTAGACTTTTGTAGGTGAGCCTGCAAGTCAGATTGAACTGGAAATATAAAGGCACAGAGGAGCACACAGTCATGGTGTGTTTGGACAGCCACAGAACATCCATTGTTGCTGATGCACTAAGAGCAAAGAAGGAAAAAGGGGTTGGAGAAGAACCTGCAGGGATAGAGCCCCACTCCTACGCCTAATAAAAAAATTGGGGGGACCTTTAAAAGGAGGTTGGGTTATAATCTGTAGAACATTGTATGCTCACTGGACTGCAGCATCAGCATCACTAGAGAATGTTTTAGAAATGTATAATCTCAGGCTCCAATCCAGGCCTCCTAAATTAGAATCAATATTGTAAGGAGATTCCCTGTTGACTCGGATGTACAGTAAAATTCGAGGAACACTGCAAGTAGAGGGTGAAGAATATTTGAAGCATGTTATGGCAGAGAGACATGATGTGACTTTTTTTTTTTTCAGAAAGCTCACTTCAGCAGTAATGTTTTGAACTGAAGAAGGGATAAAATTAGGAACAGAGAGACTGCTAAGAAAAGTGCTATAGTAGCCCAAGGTAGAACTGACCCAATCTAGAGATGGAGAGTCAAGTAAGAATGACATTCAGTAGGCAACAGGGCTAAGATGTAGCAATTAATTTATAGTAAGGGGAAGAAAAAAAGATAGATTCTAGACAGACTTACAGGTTCTGGCCTGGGAGGGGGGGTTGCCAATAGGGACAGAGTTTGTAGAAAGGTGAGCCTATTTGGAAGGTATAAATGATTTGATGAATTCAACTTAAATCATTTAATTCATGGTAACTGTGAGACATTCATGTGGTGATACTTAATAGACAATTGGGTGCATATGTCTGGGGTTTGGGCTAAAGACATATGTATGTGAAAGTTGTCATTTTAATGATACTGTCTGAATCCATGTCATGGAAAATATTTCCAGGAACAAGTAGTAGAATAAGATACAAGTGAGGGTGGAGAACCAGAGAACACCAGCATTTAAGGGATGAGCAGAGGAATACCAGACTATGGGGAGATGGAAGAGAATCTGAAGGGGATGTGTGATGTCATGGAAAGGAAAGGATAAAACCGTTTTAAGCAAAATGGTGTTGCCCACCAGGTCACAATTCTGTGTATAAAATGAAGACTGGAAAAATGCCTATTGGATGTGGTACTGAGGAAGTCATTGATAATTTTAGCCAGAAAATTTTCAATTGGTTGATGCTAAAAAAAAGTAATAATAATCAGTTTCTGTTTGCTAAGTTTGTGGAATCATTAAGTACAGTGAAGACATTTCTGTAGAAAAGTGGCCGTGAAAGGAAGGAAAATTTTTGCCTACTAGACATAGGAGCACAGAGTCAAGAAGAGGCTCTGTTCTCTCTCTCTTTCTCTTTTTCCCTCTCTTTCCCTTCACAAAGAAATGAGCATAGATAATAAGAGTAAGAGGGAGGGAAATGATGGCAATATAGTAGAGGGAAAAAGTAAATAATGGAATAAGATCCCTTTAGGGACAGCAGTGATGGAATGCAGAGTACAGGTAGAAGAGACTTCCTTAGCCAGGAGGAAGGACATGTTAACCTGTGAGGCACCAATGGAAGCATGAGACAGGAGCATGAAAGTTTAGGGAGTCAGTAATTATGCAATATCGACATCTATTAGCCTATTTTTCTCTTCTGTGAAATAGCAGACCTGTATACAGGGAAAAGGGTCTAGTAGAAATGGAAACCCCAGTGGAGAATGATGGAAGAAGCTGGCCAGGCAATGCAATTGATGAGTGTAACACTTAGATTCTTAATTCTGGAAAAATGTATTATGGTAATTTTTGCCTATTTTGTATTTTAATGAATGAACAGATTCAAATGTGTTTGAATTATCCATCATCTGTGGACCTGATGCATGGTTAGAGAGGCTATTATTCAGATGCTTGAGAACTAGACAGTGCTCAAAAGATGCTAAAATCAAACAAAAAACCCTTGCACATCTGTGGTGTAGGGGAAGTAAATGTCAACACCAATTGATGAACATCTGTATCTACTACTATAGAGGAAATGGGAAGTGACAGAGGAAATTGTTGCAATAATTTTAGCTAATTAATTTACAGTTTCTTACAGTTAGAGACACCCTGAATTCATCTAATGCTTTTATCAGCTTCTGTGTGAATGCTTCCAGGGCCAGGGTCTTACCTACTAAGTAACCAATTCTAAGCTCAAGACACCATATTTAATTGTTTGAAAGGTTTATTTTATCAGGATAAAGGGTGGAATTCTACTTCCCTAAAAGCTAGATGTGCCAAATTTATTTTCATTCACTTCAATAAATGTAGCACATATACTAAGTTGTTCTTGGCCTTACAGAATAATCAGTCCCTGACCTTGATGTCTTACAGCCTAGTAGGGAAGGTAAGACAAGTTCCCAAATGACCACAAGAGAGATGAAAATACATGACATTAGAGAGGTAATAATATGCTGTGCTTTTATTTAAAAATGAGGTGCCAGGAGTCATATCTCAGTAAATTATGATATGCATCTACTACACCCCCTCCCAATCCTGTTTACATTGGAATGACCGCATTTTTTTTAGCCAAGTGAGTCAGTCAAGATGGAAATACTAATTAATTTGGGTAGACATGCTCTGCTAGCTCATACTGAAAAAAAAATCCCTGGTATTAATAACACTACCAAACTCTATATAGCACTTTATAGTTTACAAATCACTTTTCATAATCATCAAAACTACTCTGTAAGGTAAGTGTAATTGTTCTCCTTCATTTACATTTGAAAAACCTAAGACTCAGTTTCAATATTTTACTCAAACCACACAGGTTCCACCCAGATTGTATAACTCCAGATCTCACAACAAGAGCAGGACCTCTGTGGATCAATGGAGAGGAAATTATAGGTGCTTGGAGTGGTTAGTGAGGATGCAGAGAAGAGCCAGATTTTATGGATTGGTGGGTTTTCAATGCACAGAAATAGAAGGACATTGCAGGCAAAGCAAAGAGTGTAGTCAAATTCAAGATATGGTTGTAGGAACTTCAGAGCATGCTCATGTAAGGGCTGTGGTTCTATACATGGGTTTGGGAATCATGTGCCCAGAAGAGATGGCTAACTCACTGAGAGCAGAAAAGAATGGCAAGGCAAGAAACAATAGAGACAAAAACAGATGCCCATGGACAGAGCCCATGGCTAGTGGGTTGGAAGCACAGGTGAAGCCACCAGATGAGAAATGAATAAGGTAACCAGAGAGTTAGGACCATTCTCAATTATTAACCAGGGGGTTCCTATCAAGTGCAAAAACTTCTGTACAACAAAGGAATAGTCAACAAAGGAAAGAGACAACCAAAAGAATGACAAAAAAAAGTTTGCAAAATACCCATCTGACAAGGGATTAATGATTAGAACATATAAAGAATTCCTTATGTGTTTTGATTTTAAAAAATCAAATAGTCCAATTTAAAAAATGGTAAAGGATATGAATAGACACTTCTTGAAAGCAGACATACCAATGGCCAACAGGTATATGAAAAAAAATGCTCAATGTCGTTCATCAAAAAAATGCAAAACAAACCTGTAATGAGATATCTCACCATAATTAAAATGACTTTTTTTTGTTTTTTATTTTATTTTATTTTATTTTTAATTGTTAAATCATAGCTGTATACATTAGTGCAATCGCCTGTACCCATTAAAGACAGGCAATACTGAATGCTGGTGAGGATATGAAGAAAGGGGAATCCTTGTACACTGCTTGTGGGAATGTAGATTAATGCAACCACTAAAGAGAACAGTATAGAGATTTCCCAACCCCCCAAAAAAACACTGAAAATAGAACTACTGTATGACCCAGCAATCTTGGGTCCAAAGAAGGAGAATCAATATATCGAAAAGATATCTGCACCCCATTATTGGAGCACTGTTAACAATAGCCAATATTTGGAATCAACCTAATTATCCATCAGTGGTAGAATAGATAAATAAATTGTGGTACATATACACAATGGAATATTATATAGCCACTAAAAAGAATGGAATTCTGCCATTGGCAACATGTATGGAACTGGAGAACATTATATTAAGTGAAATAAGCCAAGCACAGAAAGACAAATCTTACATGTTCTCATTTATATGTGGGAGATAATATTAAACACCATTGATTTCCTAGAAACAAGGAGTAAAATGATGTTTACCAGAGGCTGAGAAGCATAGCAGGGAGAGGGAGACAAAGTAGAGATAGTTAATGAGTGTAAAAATATAGTTAAATAGAATGAACAATATTTGATAGCACAACAAAGTGACCATAATCAACAACCAGTTAGGTTATCCTTTCAAATAGTGAAAATTGAATGTTCCTAATACAAAGAAATGTTAAATGTCTGTGGTGATGGATATCCCAATTACCCTGATTTGATTAATTTACATTGTATTCCTTCATCAAAACATCACATGTACACTATATTTATTGATTTTTTATTATTAAATCATAGCTGTGTACATTAATGCGATCATGGGGCACCATACACTAGTTTCATAGACCGTTTGACACATTTTCATCACACTGGTTAACATTGCCTTCCTGGCATTTTCTTAGTTATTGTGTTTAGACATTTACATTCTACATTTACTAAGTTTCACATATACCCTTGTAAGATGCACTGCAAGTGTAATCTCACCAATCACCTTCCCTCCACCCACACCCCCACTTCCACCCCACCTTTTCCCCCTTTCCCCTATTCTTAGGTTATAATTGGGTTATAGCTTTCATGTGAAAGCCATAAATTAGTTTCATAGTAGGGCTGAGTACATTGGATACTTTTTCTTCCATTCTTGAGATACTTTACTTAAGAAGAATATGTTCCAGCTCCATCCATGTAAACATGAAAGAGGTAAAGTCTCCATCTTTCTTTAAGGCTGCATAATATTCCACGGTGTACATATGCCACAATTTATTAATCCATTCATGAATTGATAGGCATTTGGGCTTTTTCCATGAATTAGCAATAATGAATTGGGCTGCAATAAACATTCTGGTACAAATGTCTTTGTAATGATGTGATTTTTGGTCTTCTGGGTATATGCCTAGTAGAGGAATTACAGGATTGAATGGTAGATCTATTTTTAGATCTCTAAGTGTTCTCCTAACATCTTTCCAAAAGGAATGTTTTAATTTGCATTCCCACCAGCAGTGTAGAAGTGTTCCCTTTTCTCCACATCCACGCCAACATCTCTGGTCTTGGGATTTTGTGATACAGGCTAATTTTACTGGAGTTAGATGATACCTCAAAGTAGTTTTGATTTGCATTTCTCTGATGATTAAAGATGATGAGCATTTTTTCATATGTCTGTAGGCCGTGCACCTGTCTTTTTCAGAGAAGTTTCTCTTCAAGTCCCTTGCCCAGCTTGTGATGGGATCGCTTGTTCTTTTCTTGCTTATACGTTTGAGTTCTCTGTGGATTCTGGTTATTAAACCTTTGTTGGAGACATAACCTGCAAATATCTTCTCCCGTTCTGAGGGCTGTCTGCTTGCTTTACTTACTGTGTTCTTGGCTGTGTAGAAGCCTTTTAGTTTAATCAGGTCCCAGTAGTGTATTTTTGAAGCTGCTTCAGTTGCCCGGGAGGTCCTCCCCATAAAATACTCGCCCAGACGGATTTCTTCAAGTGTTTTCCCTGCACTCTCTTCTAGTATTTTTATAGTTTCATGTTTTAAGTTTAAATCTTTAATCCAGTGAGAGTCTGTCTTAGTTAATGGTGAAAGGTGTGGGTCCAGTTTCAGTCTTCTACAGGTTGCCAGCCAGTTCACCCAGCACCATTTCCCCACTGAAAGTTTTTAATTGGCTTGTCAAAGATCAAATAGCAGTAAGTGGCTGGATTCATCTCTTGCTTCTCTATTCTGTTCCAGACAACTACTTCTCTGTTTTTGTGCCAGTACCATGCTGTTTGATCACTATCAATTTATAGTATAGTCTGATATCTGGTAGTGTGATTCCTCCTGGTTTGTTTTTATTTGTGAGTAATGTCTTGGCTATTCGAGGTTTTTTCTGATTCTATATGAAATGAAATGTTATTTTTTCAAGATCTTTAAAGTATGACAGCAAGCTTTGATAGGGATTGCATTAAAATTGCATATCGCTTTGGGTAGTATGGACATTTTAACAATGTTGATTCTTCCCAGCCATGAGCATGGTATGTTTTTCCATTTGTTAACATTTTCAGCTATTTCTTTTCTTAGAATTTCATAGTTCTCTTTATAGAGATCTTTCATGCCCTTTGTTAGATAAACTTCCAAATATTTCATCTTCTTTGGTACTACTGTGAATGGAATAGAGTCCTTA